>JAOVYW010017386.1:0-35109 GCA_025775045.1 Hiodon tergisus | reverse complement strand
TTAGGTTTGTAGTTGGGGTAAATGTTAGGTCAGAGACTGCATTAGGTTTGTAGTTGGGGTAAATGTTAGGTCAGAGACTGCATTAGGTTTGTAGTTAGGGTAAATGTGAGGTCAGAGACTGCGTTTTTTTTACTGCAAACTTTGATTTCACGTTATTGTAAACTTTTTGATGAATCATGTACGGGTTGTTTCTGCACCGTTGTTATTATGTTACATTTGGCTTCAGCACATTTTGAGGGATGTGTTTTTAGTCTGTACTTACTGTGCCCAGATTGGATGTTCTTTGCTAAGGATTCTAGTATGGAAATTTTATGTTTTAAATTGACATTTAAAAGAATCAAATCATTGTAATTATGTGTGCCAGTTAGAATCAAGAATTACATTTTTGCCCAGAGAAATGACATGTTCTTTTGAGAGCTATGTGAGTTGTAATCTATTGACTGCCGTTCAGAAAGAGATGTCTCGTTTGATTCGCTCTGATGGCGACAGCCTCCCTCCGAGAAACAAAAAAATGTTTTCGATTTTTGCTAATTATTTTTAAAGCGAAAGCAGATGTTCAACTAAAACCCACAGAGGGATTAGGAAGCTTTGTGTTCAGCTGAGATCTTTCATCAGTAGTCTGGCGGGTGACGTCAACCTGATTAGTCCCTCTGGACATAACGAGGCCCCCAAACACAGAGCGCCGTGAATCGTGCAGAGTTGAACACACATCATGGCTATGTCCCATTTCCTAATTTCAGCTAAACGCTAGAAACTGGCATCTTCTACTTTCTTTGGGGTTTTTTTAAATCCGCCAAAAAGTTGTGTAATAAATTAACCGGGAAGGCTCTTGGAACTTTGCAGACATTCCACTTGAGTTCTATTAACTTCATTCTTTGAGTAAGAGGCTGGGGTGGTTTGGAGCCCTGAAGGTTCCTTAGTTGAAGGCTCCTTAGTGGAAAAGGCAGGCTCGTTTTTCGGAGATCTCATGATTAGAGAAAAAACATTCTGATCTAACCGGTTCTGGGAAAGTCTGAGCTTTGGGCTGAAGACTTGGCCAAGCTATCGACTCCCTGAGTCAGTTGGATTTCTCCCGGCTCGGTGACACCAGACAGGATCATCCACCGTCTCTGCCCATCGCTCCTCTGCGTCTCTCTGCTTTTCCCGTCTCTTCTTTCAGTGGCAGAACATGTCGTCATGTTGTCCATTTACAAACGTCTCGCTCCTGTTGTGCCCAGGAGAAGCAGCGCTTCCTGACCGACGTCCTACACGAGGTGATGTTACTGGACGGGCTTGCCAGCTCCCATCCCATCTCTCAGGAAGTGTTCCAGGCCACAGACATAGACAGGGTCTTCGACTGGATAGCCTACAAAAAGGCAAGTCATGGGGATTTCAACTTTATAAACCTCTTTGTAATTCCCGCTGTAAGAGACCAGACTAAACGAGACGTGCAACATTTTCCTGCAGGATTTAAAAGTTACCCGCTATGTAGTTTTTACATAATATTTAGATTAAAAATACAGAGGAACTTCTAAAAACAATTCTTATTTTCTTAAATGCGATGAGTAATTGTGCATGGAAGGCCTTCTTCGTCTGTGTACTCAGTAGAGAAACCTTTCAGCAGTTTTTGTTGTAATACATTTGAAATAAAGATACACTGTGAAAACCTCTTAATGAGTGTGTCTGAAGGCGATGATTATACAATTAAAAGTATAGCTTTTTTCCTTAAGAAATGCATAGTGGGTGCCTAATTCCTTTAGTTAGAAAAGGGTAGGATGAAATGTCACCAATATGGTTTGTAATGGGATGCAAAATTTTAGATTTGTTTTCATTGCAAATGTAATATTTACAGTGTAAAAGCAGTAATTCACCATGCCTCTCCCGATTAGTAACCGAAACGTTGTTTCAGAAACTTAATCATGTGGTCTTATTAGGCACTGACGGAAAGCCAGAGAGCGTTGTGTTTCAGGGAAATGTTTTCAGCCCACAGTAGACTTAACCATAAAGCTCAAAACCACAACTTCAGAGACAGACACATAAATGCCAGACTGCAAATAATGCACACAATCCACAATTTCATCATCTTTAGAGGGTCAAGGAGAATTATATTCCCGTCAAAACTCTGTGTCATCATGACGCCAACTAACACATTGTACATTAGATGACTGTAGGTCTACCTGTCCAGGATAGGTTCAGGCATGTGTGCCAAACCGCGTTGTTTAGAACCTGTGTTGTGAAAAGTGTTCCCTTATCCTGGCTCTCTCACAGGGTGCGGCTCTGATCCGGATGCTGGCGAATGTCATGGGGCAGCCCGTGTTCCGGAGGGGTTTAAATGTAGGTAAATCGCCTCTGTGTCTGTCTCGCAGCCCCACACGCCTCCACCCTACACAAACCCAGCACAGTCATCCGACCCCGCACACACGCCTCCACCCTACACAAACCCAGCACAGTCATCCTACCCCGCACACACGCCTCCACCCTACACAAACCCAGCACAGTCCTCCGACCCCGCACACACGCCTCCACCCTACACAAACCCAGCACAGTCATCCGACCCCGCACACACACCTCCACCCTACACAAACCCAGCACAGTCATCCGACCCCGTACACACACCTCCACCCTACACAAACCCAGCACAGTGTCATCCAACCCTGTACACACACCTCCACCCTACACACACCCCACACACGCCTCCACCCTACACAAACCCAGCACAGTCATCCGACCCCGCACACGCGTCTCCACCCTACACAAACCCAGCACAGTCATCCAACCCCGCACACACACCTCCACCCTACACAAACCCAGCACAGTGTCATCCAACCCTGTACACACGCCTTCTCTCTACACACACCCCACACACGCCTCCACCCCAAACACCCCACACTCTCCTCCACCCCACACACACTCCTCCAAACCACACACACGGTGGTGTCTGATAGCCTGGGGTGCTCCCATGAGAGCATGCTTGCCGCAGGCCTCTACAGACCTCACAAAGGCACTAAGTTGTCTGAAATGGTATGAATGATATTTAAACAGAGCAGTGTGGTCAGCTCTATATTCCTGTTAGTTTTTTTCAGGGTCAGGGTTACGATTACAGTCACGGTGCAGCGTATCCCACAATGCAGCAGTGCCTGGATGCCTGCGGGCGCAGCATAATTCAGGCAGCCTATAAATCATTTATTTACCAGAGTTGTGGCAGGAGCCGGGTGTGTTCGGTGGCTGCCTATTGCCACGCAATCTGCCACTCTGTGCGCTCTGGTCACCACAGGTGTCTGTGCCCTTGTGTATACCCACTCCTGTCTGCTGATGACTGACAAATCCACCCACACACACACACACACGCGCGCGCACACACATACACACACACAAAGGCGCAAAAACACAAACACACACAGACACACACACACACACACACCCAGAAACACTCACACACACAAACACAGACACACACAAACGGTCACATACACACTCTCACACACACACACACACACACACACACACACACACACACACATGCACACACATCATCACTCAGAGGTTTCTCCATGGCTCCGTTGGAATGACTTGGGGAAATCATCATCTGGTACCTAGCTGTCCGAGCAATCACATTAAGCACAGCTTTAAAACCCCCAAATCCCTCTGCCAAACTGCTGCAGGTCCTCTGTGTACCCTAGGGCAGGAGATGAAAAGTGCACAAACGTGTTCTACTTTAATTATTTGGCAGGCGTTTAGAGGAAAAATGATTACTTGTGAAATATGTGATATGTAATTAGTTGGGAATGAAATCAAGTGAAGGTAATGTAGCCATACTGAAGAAAAAAGGCTTGTGTTTTGGAGACTTTGTGGGCCAATGAGAGGCCAACGTGAGCACACGTTACACTGTGGACATCGTCTCCAAGGGAACCGCATCGTTTGGAAAGGAAGGTTTTTGATTGGTCCGAACCCCTGTCTGCTCGTATTGTGCTTGCGCGCATGTTACTCCCGTGGGGTATATTTAAAGCTTGTAACTGTTGTATGTAACGGTTATGTCTCACATCCCTATACAATTTTTTTTTTTTTTTACAGATTTTAATTCCTTTAACTGTACCAATCTGTAAATAATAATAATAATGATAATAATAATAATAATAATAATAATAATAATAATAACCATCTTGAGTCACATTTGCTGGTAATGGCAGGCCCGTCGCTATCATAGAGATGAGTAAATACATCTGAATCAGGCACAAATGATCTCTCTGGTTCTTAACAATTAAGGGGAGAAAATAAGTAAACAGAAGCGCTCTTCAGGCAGTTCGCTTCAATTGCTTCTGAAGCGCTGTGCTAAACCGCACTGGATGATGTATATTACTCAGTTTAAATGAGTTTGCTATGACCTCTATCATGAAGACTTCGGGTGAATTTAGGAATATCCACATCATGCCGGTATGCGCATTGCAGTTTTTTGTGTCTGCAAAAATTGTTCCTCGACATAAATTTATGTTCAGCCGAGAGACAATTATAGAGCGAGACAGTAGACATCAATCTTATCTTCTGTATGAGCAATTTGAATAAAGTGGTCCTCCAGATCAGGTCAAATTTGGTTGTAATAACTCTGACTAATGTAAATGAATTCAGAATAATCCCCTGGCCTGCCTTGTTTACTGCGTAAGCGCAATGTTCCACTCTCTCCCATATTGTTTTTGGAATAAGCTAATGGTTAACTGCAATGTGACCTATATCGCCAATGTAAGACAGTGGTTGGAGGCATTCCCTATAAGCTGTCTGCCCTCAAATAAAGTTCTTGCTCTGTAAAATGTTTACTCGTAATTCAAACTGAGAAGACAGTATAAATAGGTCAGACTGAGAGTAATCTCCGTGGAATATAAATTAGAGCTAAATTTGTCTTTTAACACCAATAGCTTGTTTGTGTTTGTCTTTATTTTATTTTCTTTATTTATTTTTATTTAGAATTCTCTCCTCCTGTTGTTATTGTGCTTTAGAACTGTGTCAAACATTCACCGACAGATCCGCTGGAAGCTCACATCGTGTAATCACGCGCACGTCTGTGCCCCCATCACAGATCCTGTCAGCGGAGCGTTTTGGACGCCGTTGTCTCCTCCGTTGTTGCGCTGTGTCGTACCGGGCTACCAGGAATAGTTTTGCAGCTACCGGAAATGTCCCGGCTGCCCCGTGAAATCCCTGTGAAAAGAGGATGTTGTGAAGCCTGCCGTAATACAGCCTTAAACCGGAACGTGCAATCCAACATATACATGAGTGTCACACGCATTTCCCAAAATTCAAAAGCCTTTGCTAGGGCGTTTCAATGTACTAATTGGATATAGCCTAACCCTGTCTGCATGTTTAATAAAGGACAAGAAAACGCAGGATTAAGGAAGTCTGGAGGCTTCCCTGCTATTTTCATCCTTTCTTAATGATTATCTAGAACACTATTAAGAAAAAGTGACAGTAAAGACCTAGAGAGAGTTGGCAGAATTCTGCGGGCAGGACTAGGGACCCCCCCACAGATCCAGCCAGGGGGCAGAATTCAGCTGGCAGGACTAGGGACCCCCCCACAGATCCAGCCAGGGGGCAGAATTCAGCTGGCAGGGCAAGGGACCCCCTCACAGATCCAGCCAGGGGGCAGAATTCAGCTGGCAGGACTAGGGACCCCCCCACAGATCCAGCCAGGGGGCAGAATTCAGCTGGCAGGACTAGGGACCCCCCCCACAGATCCAGCCAGGGGGCAGAATTCAGCTGGCAGGGCAAGGGACCCCCACGGCCATCGGAGGAGAGCTACCTATTTGGCTTCTGCCCGCCTCGTCCCGTGATGTCTGCATGGTCTACTTCCAAGACTCTTAGCCCTCAAGCCTCCTCTTACAGAAACCACCTCAAGCCTGAGAATTCCCCCAGCAGGGATCCCTGGGCTTTGAGTCGGGCGGTAAACAGACGACAGAAACAGATTAAATGCATTTCCATAAATTTTAACTTTCCTTGGCAAAACCTTTGTATGAAATACAATGTAGTAACTGGGGGGAGGGCGGCTCTTCCTCGTTCTGGGATATGACACTCTGATCTCTCCCATCTGTCAGCACAAGGATGCAAGCTATTTTATTTTTGTACTTCATTAAAAAACAGTTGTTGTGCAAAACTGTAATAATATATCGTACGAGAGGCTGAGGTAAATTAGCACAAGTGGACTCACCAAATTGAGGAGAAAACCCCAAAATATTGGTCAAGTCCAAATTTACGTGTGCTTATTTTCCCTTACAGGATTATTTGATGACACACATGTATGGCAATGCTGCAAGGGATGACCTGTGGAACAAGTTCTCAGAGGTAACATTTTCACTGTACTCTGTAAGTATGCATTTGGAGTAGTTACACTGTACTCGCCTGTAAAGTAAACACATGGAGTAGTTACACTGTACTCGCCTGTAAAGTAAACACATGGAGGAGTTACACTGTACTCGCCTGTGAAGTGAATATTAAATTAGCCTACTGAGTTGAGTAGAAATCGTGAAAGTGAAAGCTTTCTTGTCTCCGGGCGTATTTGGATTCAGTGCAGGACTGAATTGAAGGTTTCAGTGAGAGGGCTGCGTTTGTTTCATTATCCCTGATGGCCGGAGTCGCCCATTGTTTACAGCAGGAAAACGCTCTCAGAGAGCAGAGCCGCGTCGTTTCCCCGCGTGCGTCCATCAGCGGCTGATTAACCTCCGCTCCTGCGATACAGATTTAAAACAACAGACCAATCGCTGAGTGGCACTCGGGCTGGTGCGACCGACCCCCCAGAAAAGGGGCTGTTTGGCGAGATCCGCAACCCACCTCACCCCTCTCCTCACCCCGCCAGGCGCTGCAGAAGGAAGGGAAGGACGTGAACATCAAAGAGGTGATGGACTGCTGGACGCTGCAGATGGGCTACCCGGTGGTCACCATCAGCAAGAACGACAGCCTGGACAACTGCGTGAGCATCACCCAGGAGCACTTTGTCTACGACGCCAACGCCCGGCTCAGGAACCCGGAGCTCTTCAACAGAAGGTGCTCTCATCCCACCTCCGTCTGTTTGTTTTTCCAGCCTCCACACAAACCGGGCTTCTCGCCACTCCTCGGCACCATTAACTCCCACGTGTTTGCATGTCACAAAAAAAGACGCTTGCAGGTTAACGTTATGGTTTAGATGCAGGCGAATGCATTATGATGAGCGCTTCAGTTCCAAACACAGACATTAAAGAACTGAGGCTGCTTACATTCAATTGCGAAGCCAAACGGTAGCACGCTTTGCGAAACAGGTTGATGTGGTCTACTACGAGTCTGGAAGTGAGCGGGATTAATGGCGTGGGGGGCTAGGGTAAATAATATGAATTCATAGCGTGGGAGCTAGGGTAAATAATATGAATTCATAGCGCGGGGGCTAGGGTAAATAATATGAATTCATAGCGCGGGGGCTGGGGTAAATAATATGAATTCATAGCGCGGGGGCTAGGGTAAATGTGAGATGGAGGGAACCGACGGAGGAACACCGTTAAGGAGAGACGGAGAGAGAAAGGGGAGGTGACGGGGAGCTGTTGAGAGGGAGGGGGTCAATCAAGCGCACAACATTCCCTCTAATAAATAACCGATCACTCCATCTCCTAGAAGCGGGACACACACACACACACGCTTGTATTGATCAGAGGAGACATGTATTATGTAGTGGCTCTTACGGACCTCTGGCCCCAGACATTTTCTTTTGTTTAATTCTCCATTAAGGTAAAATGAATAATTCAAGATTGCTTCTAAACCAATTTAAAAATTCTCCCCACTCATTTGGGCCATGATGGCAGTGGAGAGAAGGAATCGACTCTACATCCTGATACTTAGGCCTTGGCTGGCGTTCTCCTATGGCAGCCTTTGACAACAGCAAGGGGGGCTTTATTAAGCGGGACAGAAAACGTTTAAGCAGGATGCCGTACGCTGTGCCTTGCAGCGCTGACATCCTATTGTCTCTGAGCTTGCGATCACGGCGCATTTTAGCGGGAGTGAATATGCGGGGGGCGGCACTGCTGCCTCACAGCGCCAGGTCCCGGGTTCGAGTCGAAAGTGGATGGATGGATGGATGAATATTTCAGATCTAAGCAACGTGCTGTCGTAGGTGTCCGCGTTGCGTGAGTATTCAAACCCTCTGCTTTGGCGAATCCCCTTTGCTATGGCAAACCTATACCATTCTGGTTCAACACATTATGCTAACGAATGACACAGTCTGTAAAATGGGTACGCATGAGTTTGTAGTAAATACACCAGTCTTTGTAGATTCCCACGCTCAGGTTGGGAACAATAAAAATAAATACATTTTATTTATAAGAAATAAAAGAAGGTGCTTTCAAAACCACTCGACAAGTTGTAGGAAGGCAAACCTGAGTATATCTGTGAGCCCTCAGTAATGTCAGTCAAGATGTTAAAGGTGTATCATGCCACCCAAACTGGTCATTTGCTCCAAACTAAAAGGGGAAACTGGTTAGGAATAACTCTGTGAACCCATCAGCCACTTGGAATGAGCATCAGAGTTCAACATCATTAATAGAAACAGGTGTTAATGTCAGCGAGCCAATGATAACCTTATTTCCCGAATTGGGTTTAAGAAAATAATTGAAATTATAGGGTAAATATGTGGAGAAGGATTTTGTGGTCAGACAAAACAAAACCGAACTATTAAATGCAAACTGCCTTTGGTCTCATACAGACCCAAAACTGAGAAAATGGAACCGTCAGCATGATAATAACCCAAAGCACTGGCCCAAATCTACGCTGGGACGGCTCAGGAGTTACAAAGTCCTGGCTTGGATCCTGTTAAGAAGTCATGGTTAAACTTTAAAACCTTCTGCCCATCAGCAGTCTCCTACCAACCTTAAAAAACCCAAGAAACCCCAACGCGGGAGGGCCCACAGGGGGTTTCCTTTCAACCTCCTGTCTGGGCTTCCTTGGTGTTCCGCGCAGTGAATGGAGTCCTCCGTGGGGAGTGTTGCCTAGCTTTGTGGTTTAACCTGTAATAGACGCATCTGGACCGCCCTCTAACAGGAGGTCTCGCCGGGACGCGCTGCCGCGAAAACCCCGTGGAGGGAGAGGGCAGGGTAGAGAATCTCAAGAGAGCCAGTAAAAAGGAGTAAGCATCAGGGTGGCAGGTCTCCTTGTCTGTTTAGGCCGGTTATTATCGGTTTGCTGTCAGACTGACAGTATTGCCTTTCCTGTCAAGTCGTTTCTGCTCGGCCCGTTGGAGTTTGACGCTAGCAGAGATGGCTTAATTGCGCCTTTGGCTCGCCTACGCAATTTATTGATCTTCTTCATTCGGGGAGGGCTTCACCAGTAAGCGAGCGGCGGCCGAACAGCTCTCTCCTCTCCGTTCGGCGTATATACAAAACACATGTCGCCCTTTCATAGTCTCCGCTCCCATCAAAAGCAGTTTCGCCGGCTGAATTCTGCTCATCCGCCGCCTTTTTAACACGCCCCGTGGTTAAACTTGAAAGACCTTTTGAAAATGAACGCGAGCCCGGGCCTCGGGGAAACCCCCAGGCAGGGATGCTCAGTCGATCCCGGGCAGTTTGACAGGACGTGGCAGGGATTTTCACAATCACGGAGGTGGCGAAACATGCCCCGCCCCCGGCCCGTCAGCTCCCCGGTGGGTAACGCTTAAGGACTGGCTGAAAAACAGGCGGACAGAAGAGTGAAGGACCCGTCGCATGCCAGGGGGAGAGCATGACCGGGCGCTGTCAGATTTAAGACAGAAAGGTCAGATGGACGTGCCGTCACGGCGTCTCAGCAACTCTGTTGCTGTCTGTCATTGCCTTCCCGCCCCTGCAGCCTTGCCTTGTGTGGAATCTGCTGACGGGCTTCCTTTGTCAGTCACGACGGGGTGCCACGGCAGACAGCGGCGTATCCGCGCGCTACCCCGGATGTGCTGTGAAACGTCAACCCATGCGTTTTTGATCTGCCCGCCCCCAAAAAAAGAAACCATTTAATTTGTTCATCCCCACTAGCACACAGTCAAATGCGGAAGACAAAAAGAGATTCCTTTCTTCAGGGGACCTCTGCAAGGCAGCTAGCCCACATCAAAGGGATGTCAGATACAGTCTTAACATTTTAATTAGTATCAGAGTGAAAAACAGGGAAGCCTGAAGAGAGAGAATGAAAAGACAATGTTTAACCTTCATTGCCAGTTAACACAGCTTTTTCAATTGGCTGCCTACTTCTTTTGGTCACGTGCTGGTAATTTACAGTTCCTAGTTGGTAAATGATGCACCCTGTATGGAGACCGATCCCTGTTCAGGGGGTTTTTGGGTAAGTTTCGGTGTTACCCGAGGTCAGGGGACACAGATTGCACTCCAGTGCCCGGCAATAGTGACACCTCCACCCAATCTCTCCTCTTAAAAGTGGTGCCT
Organism: Hiodon tergisus; assembly: GCA_025775045.1. NCBI lineage: Eukaryota > Metazoa > Chordata > Actinopteri > Hiodontiformes > Hiodontidae > Hiodon > Hiodon tergisus. The sequence continues at coordinate 24,733 of JAOVYW010017386.1, read as the reverse complement.
AGTTAATATTCAGCTGGTGTCTACCTGGCAACATGTGAGTACGTTCTGTTCTAGGCGGCGATGTCATTGGCCTGCTGTTCTCTTGGAATAGCGTGGTTTTAAACTAGTGTGCTTTCTATTGTTTTTGTCTTTAATATTCCCTCTTAATTATCATCATTCCCTCGAAACGAAGAGACTGTTTAGGCCAACTCAGGTGACCTACTCAGGTACAGGAAGCAACACCTGTAAATCTCTCACGTTGTGATCGGGGAGATTCTAACGTGTGTGTTTTGTAGTCAATTTGTAGTGACGAACGGTTCTGTCTCTCAAAATTCGCCATTCGCTTAAACTGTGGCTATGCCCACAACGATAATAGTCGATAATACCTCGTATACATCATACCTACGCCTATCAAGGAGAGCGCACGTGGAGACATGGTGTGAGTGATGCCAAGAATACTTATTGTTATATTAAATTTTCATCTGCACAACTTCTTTGCTTTATCCCTGGCTAAGATGCCAAGAGCTTTTGCCAAGAACTTAAATCTCTTCTATTGTGTATAAATAAACAGTTATTATTCAGTTTAATCTGAGAGTGACTTTCTATGTTTAATTTGTTTTAGCCTCAAGTGATAACAGTGGTTGATTCAATCTGGGCATAATTGAATTGAATGAATCGTATTTAATTGAATTAAATTGAATTTATTCATCACACTGCGCAATGGAGGATGCGTTTGTGACGTTTCATTTTGGAAGGTTTATCCCTGTTCTTTGGGAAAGGAACACGTTGAATCTGCCCACCCATGTTTATTTGTAGCTGTGCCCTTTAGAAGTGACTCCAGACGTAGCTCTTCACGATGATACAGATCTGGTTAAAAGTTAGAGAGGAGAGGAAAACAAGTTTACAGATTATTTATTTTTAATTATGTACAATCAGACCTGAAGAAATAAATTATGCGAAAGCAAGGGATCGTCTCACACGATGTTGTCACGCACGTCTTACACGGTGTTGTCACTCACGTCTTACAAGGTGTTGTCACTCACGTCTTACACGGTGTTGACACTCACGTCTCACACGATGTTGTCACACACATGTTACACGATGTTGTCACTCACATCTTACACGATGTTGTCACTCACGTCTTACATGGTGTTGTCACTCACGTCTCACACGATGTTGTCACACACGTTACACAATGTTGTCACGCGCGTCTTACACGGTGTTGACACACACGTTACACGATGTTGTCACTCACGTCTCACACGATGTTGTCACACACATGTTACACGATGTTGTCACACACGTCTCACACGATGTTGTCACACACATGTTACACAATGTTGTGTGAGTTCCTCTGCGTGTTTTTAACTGTTTTTTGCACCGATACCCAATGAAGCTAACGGGGGTGATAATGACAAGACGTGTTCCAAAATATACACATATTAAGCTCATTAATCACGGATAAATCAGTCAACCTCTCCCTTATTATTTGCATATATATGTACATTACATTATAGTTAGTATTAATTAATACCTTCTATTCACAAGCTGCTGTGGAACGCGTTCAATAAAATTCTAAGGTCGTTGTGCACACAATATTCAGAGCATTTATGTGAATTATTCATTAAGGCACAAATTTCTCACTCAGTAGATATAGCGTTTTGTTCAGTTTCTCTTTTTGAAGAACCGATGAGACCAGTGTGCTCGTGAGCCAGGGCCCCTCACAATGAGGAAGGGTTCTGTTCTCTGTGAAGGTGCGTGAACTCTCGGGCCTCTCAGCCTGAGCCGAGGGGGAGAAAGTCCGGCCCCACGTACGCCCTCACGGGGTCCGGTCCAGGCCGGAGCGCTCAACGGTGACGTTTAGGGAGCTGCAAGAGAGATTGACCGCCCTGTCCAGTCCTAAAGATTGAACATTGATCGCCGGCTGAAACGAACAGGCTGGAAGTTTTTTTATTTTTTTTCCCCCGCTGTAGAGAATTTATAGATGTGCTTTAGACAGCCTTACCTGAGCGGACTGATCGATCCACCCTGCAAATTGGCCGTAGTTCCGAGGCTGTGAGGGAGGGTTCAGATTGGCGCGATGTATGTTCGCATCGACACTTTTCACAGGTGAGGGATTGCAGGCAACCTGTGATTTCATCAACACTTTCCACACAGAAAAAAAAACCGACTTGAGACCCGTTGAATGAACTTTCAAATATGTCATTTATTTCTCCGCGTCGGGAGTGAAATCTTACAATTCTTGTTGAGAAGTTCTATTAGATTTGGGAGCCGGTAGCATATAGCTGTATTGAAGACTAATGGCAGTAGGCCCATCCCTGATATACTGAATTAGGGTTAGCCATTTTGTCATTATTCTTCATCACTCTTCATTAACAAAAAAAATAAATCTATTTTATCATATTTTATCTTCTACTGGACGTGGGAGGAAAAAGTGTCTCACAGGTTCTGGTGAGCCCGGTGTTTTTCAGAGCCCAAAGCAAGGCGGAGAGCACCACCGCCCTGGGAAGATGCCTTGTGTCCACTGTTTCACGTGTGTGTGTGCGAGTTTACATTCACAGGGGGTGGGGGGCCTACGGTACTCCAGAAACAGGGTTTCAAAGTCCGGCCTTTGAACTGAAATCCAGCCTGACTGCAAACGCCAGAGGGCTACCGTTTGCCTTTGAATCCCATTGATTTCTTGATGGTTTGATTTTTAAGAAAAAACCCAGTCTTGCAGCGTCAGGAGAACCGCCATCTGGGTTTTCAGGTTCAGGGTGCCCTGTCCAGTGTTCTGTTATGGTACTCAACTGTTCTTTTCCTGGTCTTGGACCATATTTGTTCATGCGGTTAGGATGAATTCAATGTGACGCGGTCAGAACAAGGTCTATGCTAGTAAATTAAATTTACGGAATTGGATTTACTAAAACTTCAAAATCAAGAAATATAAAACAACTATTTGTATGCCTCGTTCAAACCTGATTAATTCTTTTTTGTTTGTTTGCTGTTGTTCTTCTAAATAAAGTAAAACTAACATCTTAAGTTTTGTATTATTTTTTGTTAGTTTGTACCATGAGAAAATAAAAAAATGCATAATCAAGTTAATTGGGAATAATTACATTTTCCAAGCCTGGTTTGTTAAATGACTAATTAATAAAAAATTACCAATCTTATGGACAAAAATACAAGCTTTAAAAGTTTTGTTCCATGGATTAGGCATATATCCATTTTATTCCAAAATTCAACCCAAGCTCAATCAATCTTAAACGCCAAGAGCTTGGTCAGGGCTCCAAGACTACTGTTGTGGACCGTAATTATGCTTAGAATTCATTGGCGTTGTTCTCCGAGTTTGTCCACGGAACGCGTTGTTCTCCGAGTTTGTCCACGGAACGCGTTGTTCTCCGAGTTTGTCCACGGAACGCATTGTTCTCCGAGTTTGTCCACGGAACGCGTTGTTCTCCGAGTTTGTCCTGGACCAGTGCTGATTGAATCTCTCTCTGTCCCTCTGCTCCTGTCTGCAGCTTCCAGTGGCAGATCCCCCTGACGCTCTCCATTGGAAATTCCAGTCACATATCTCCAGAATCAATCATCTGGGTTTCCAATAAGACAGGTGCGTATAAGCGGATGGGCGTTCCACTTTAACAAGCCTACGCTGCACGTCCATCCAGGATAACAAGAGGATTGCAGTGAGATTTATTTACTGCTTGTTTTCTGCAGCAGGCATTTGTGTGGCCAATTGTGAGAAAGTAATGATCGATCATTTCAGCTGCTCACGCACCACAATAAGCGAAATCGATACCGCGTCTTGTCTGCCCCCAACATCGGGAAAACGCTTTGTTGAAATGAATGCTCGGCTCATAATTAAAACTATCTCTGGACGATGCAGCGTTGCTGTAACGTTGATAGAACTTTGCAAGCTGACCGGACGGGGGGGTTTAATTTAGTTCAATGCGGTTACATTTCCCAGTGTGAAGTCATGAGGCGGAGAATTACCGTGTCACGTACAGCCTGGTTTTTAATCACTCTCTTTAATTAGAATCTTGTCTTTTCAAAGGGAAGGCGACATGCCTCCCCTGTATTTGTGCTGAATTGCATTATAAGCCTGCCTGGGTGCTCAGTTCAAGTGGGGCGGGTGTGTAATATGGTTTGCCATTCACAGGGTTCTTATCGAAACTACCTGGGGAGTTCTTTTGCATCTACTGTATGTAAGACTCACAATCGTTCCTAATATATAATTGTGACATATATGAAGAAACTGAAGAAAACACGCGATATTTTTACAGGGATATGCTCTTAGCGAGAACCAAGTGCTTAAGCACAGAGGTTATAATTGACAGGACCATGCATTAATAAATACTCAGGACTAATGCGGGAGATACATTCTGTAATTTACTTCCTGCTTTCAGCTAAAATTGACTTCAGAATTTACTGCAGCTGACTTCTCTGCATGCATCAAAATGATGTATAAGTCTAAGCTGCCGGAAATTCAATTTTTCTACCAAAAATACGTGCTCGCTGTAAGTCTTCCCCCAATGGAAACGGATAACATGCGCTCACTGTAAGTCTTCCCCCATGGAAACGGATAACACGTGCTCGCTGTAAGTCTTCCCCCATGGAAATGGATAACACGTGCTTGCTGTAAGTCTTCCCCGAATGGAAACGGATAACACGTGCTTGCTGTAAGTCTTCCCCAAATGGAAACGGATAACACGTGCTCACTGTAAGTCTTCCCCCATGGAAACGAATAACACGTGCTCGCTGTAAGTCTTCCCCCATGGAAACGGAAAATAGGTGCTTGCTGTAAGTCTTCCCCATGGAAACGGAAAATACGCACGCCCGGTAAGTCTTCCCCCATGGAAATGTAAAATAGGTGCTCGCTGTAAGTCTTCCCCCATGGAAACGGAAAATAGGTGCTTGCTGTAAGTCTTCCCCATGGAAACGGAAAATACGCACGCCCGGTAAGTCTTCCCCCATGGAAATGTAAAATAGGTGCTCGCTGTAAGTCTTCCCCATGGAAATGGAAAATACGTGAACGCTGTAAGTGTTCCGGCATTGAAAGGGAAAACAAATGCTCGCTGTAAGTGTTCTCCCATGGAAACAGATATCATTATGATACATTAGCCTCCTTTGGCCTTTCTCGCAATAACAGACAATAGAGCGCTCTGTGGCTAGCAGGCCAAGATAAGGAAATTGCTGAAGAAATTTGATTCGGAAACCAAACGTGTGCCTGCATTCGCTTGACTCTGGTTCGATACCTCAGTTGTAGAAAATACCTGTTCTGTACACAGGTGAAATGATGTGGACATCTTTCCTGTCAATCTGCTGTAAGATTTCGCTACACGTGCTCTTTTTTAAGGTTCATCTTTAGCACATTCAAACGTGACATCAGAAATGAATCACGCCCACCTCACTTCACCACACTCTCCTCATTATACTAAATTGAACTCTTTTGATTTTGAAAGAGTCTCACAGAATCAGCCCGATGGATGAAGGGATGTGGTTGCTTGGAAACATCAATCAGACGGGCTACTTCAGAGTCAACTACGACCTGCAGAACTGGAGGCTCCTGATCGAGCAGCTGCTGAGGGACCCTGTGGTAAACGATTCTCTCTCTCTCGCTCTCTCTATATTCCCCCCTCTCTCTATCCCCCCCCCCCTCTCTCTCTCTCTCTCTCCCGCTTCTCTCTCTCTCCCCTCTCCTCTCTCTCGCTTTCTCTCTCCCTCCACTTCTCTGTCTCTCTCTCTCGCTCTCTCTATCCCCCCTCTCTCTCTCTTTCTCTCTCACGCTTTCTCTCGTCCTCTCTCTCTCGTCCTCTCTCTATCCCCCCTCACTGTCTCTCTCTCTTTCTCCCTCTCCCTCTCCCTCTCTCTTTCCCGCTTCTCTCTCTCTCCTCCTCCTCTCTCACTCTCTCTCTCTCTCCCTCCACTTCTCTGTCTCTCTTGCTCCCACCCCTCCTCTCTCAAATTCAAATTGAAATGAATATGTGCTTCATTAGCATGACAGGACATGGTTTCCGTGTTGCCATAACAGGAACAGATAACAAAAGACAACAGTTACAACAAATGAGCAAGTACACCAACACCATAAATCCAACTCAGTATTTAAAGGAGTCAGTGACGTATCCATGCCTGTTCTTTCATATCATAGAAAGCTCTGAAGCCTCTCTCTCTTCCCCCCTTTGGCGTATTCTGTAGCCTCTCTGTTAACCTGCTCTGTTATAGAACCTTGCAGCCTTTCTGTTTCCTGTAAGCTTTGACACACGCTCTCCTCTTCTGTCCGCTACAGGTTATATCAGTGGGCAACAGAGCAGGGCTTATTGACGACGTCTTCAACCTCGCAAGGTCAGTTATCTGGGGCAGGCTCCCCAGGGGTTCACAGGGATCTAATCAGGGTTCCCGGAAAGAAGAAGGGCTTCAGGCCTGATGTTTCCAGGTGTGCGCACTAACACCAGGAAGCGCTAACACAGACACTGGGTTAGTGACAGGGCTTCAGGCCTGATGTTTCCAGATGTGCGCAAACACATAAGCACTTCCATGACACTGGGCTAGTGACAGGGCTTCAGGCCTGATGTTTCCAGATGTGCGCAAACACATAAGCACTTCCATGACACTGGGCTAGTGACAGGGCTTCGAGTGTATACGAGGCCGTAATCTCTCTCAGATGTACAACGCAAGCATCTGTGATCCCATGTCCTGGTCATACACACGGGGTCCTGCCTAGGATATTTCACTAGTTCAGTTGGAAACGTGGGAGGTCTCATACCAACTCTGCAGCAAAAAACGAGAGCTCTTCCAAGCAGCTCTTAGCGAAACCCAGGCGAAAGCGTTCCTTTAAACCCTGTCCCCGTTATAATGTCGGGCGGTCGTGCAGCATTGCGGAAATTGTGGAAATTGTGGAAATTCGGTACCCTTTGTCTGCCCATTGAGAAAACTCAGCATGACACAAAACCTACATTACAGGCTAGCGCCTCAAATCCTAGATAAACCGTTAAAACTCAGGACAACTCAGTTTCTCCGCAGCTTGTAGGCCACACTTCTGTAGCAGCCTGAGCCATGGGCGTGAGAATGACTACTGTTTCCTCAAGTGCAACATTTCCCCTCATTTCTCTCAGGATTGAGGGACGTCAATGAAATAAACGGATTACACAACATGCAGGATGTGTAAAACAGCTGGATATGGCCATCAGCTAAACAAATTATATAAAACTGTTATTCGGAAGGTTCTGGAATAAAACCTAAGTAAGACGTTCTGCGTTTGTAGTTAATCACATTTTTCAATTAAAGTGTGACTCCAGCCTGGAAAAATAAATAAATCTTTGTGCGAAAAAGCTTATCCTTTACTGATGGAGAGTATGAACACTCTTGATAACATAATGAGATGTCACACTTCAGGGAAACTGCGCTTCAATATTAAAGTCTACTGCCGAGAGCGCGCTCTGTATTAATGAATAAATAAGGACAGGAATCCCTGATCATTTAGTAATTGTTTATGGCACACTGAATGAGGCTTTCAAATTCATGAGCCCAATGAAAACCTCCAGAGTCATTTATAAGCTGTTTGCACGCAGCCTGGAAAAATTTCAAAACCAAATTGCTCCTGGAAAAATTACCGTCCCTATTATTTTCATTATTTTTCACGCCAATGGCATCGAGCTGCGTTTATGTTTTAAATTATTGCGATCATACATTGTAACAGAAAATATTTAAATTGTTGCTTTATTAGCTATGTAATTATATCTGTCAGAAGGATATTTTTAACTGAACGGTTTAGAGGACAATGTTAAAAAAAAGTTGGCATTTTTGTGTTTATTTTTGACTGAGGGACATTGAGAAAATTAAATAAAATGGTGATTTCGCTGTATGGTAAAGGAGAAACAGCAGTTATTTAGCAACGCTGTTTGGTGGAGGATTCAAGAACCTACAGAGGACTCTTTGAAATAAAAGCACCGTAAATCTCTCTTTAATTGAAAAACAATTAACTAGCTATTAAGATGTATATCGGCCTTCAGAGTAAGCCGAAAGACGGAAGCAGTCTCAGCTAATGACGGTCAGTGAGCCGGAGAACGCCCTTTAGATAAAACAGTTAGTCGTCCGTTAAAAGGTGGAAGTACCCATACATCTTCATGCGGGACTTTGCGGACATTTCTGCTAGCTTCGAGATCAGATCGCCGCTGCCTTGGTGGATGTTTGCGGCGGCTTGTGAGACACCGGTTTACAGAGGCTCGTTTCCGTGGTAACACTTTTTTTTAAATGCCTGTGTAACAGAACAAAGGTGACTAGCTGTAACATTGGACCGTTGCGTCAGTTGCTTCTCACATTTACTTCATACGTTTAAATTCTTCTTATTATTATCATTATTATTAAAATTTTCTGCTTCTGTGGTTCCCTCGCCTGCCAGAGCAGTGGGAAAAAATTAAAATTATAATAATAATAAAATATTATTTAAATCTTCCAATACTGCTCATAATTTTGCGCACTTCTATAATAATTAACATGGTTCCAGCATGCTTTGTAAAAACTGACTTTTTGCTTTTTTGTTCATTGAACAATAAAACATGCCACAGTTGGCAGTACTTTTGACCATATGGGGCTTTTGCACACTTTGTTCATCATTGTCCAATTCAGTTTAATCTCCCACAATGCACCATTAACATTTTTTAAGTCCTTAACGTCTACTGTAGTTAACTGTTGAAGGTCATCCCACTGTTCGAATTGCACAACATGGTATATAAATGATAGCAAACCATTGTTAATCTGTCCAACGGTCAAATCCGTTCCATCACAGCTAGCAGAATATTAATCTTACACATTGGACACTTTTACAAAAATCCACCCGTGGAGGGGCTGCATTAAATATGGAGAGAGATAACGCTCCAATTATTAGGTCGAAAAGTGTAGGCTTAAATGGCTGAATCGGAAATGAAAGACTGTCTGAAGAAATAAAAACGCTCATAAAAACCCGGGGTTCCAGTGTCTAAGGTTCAGAGGGCGGACGGCGGCCTTCTCGCTCCAGCGATCGCCGTTCGCGGTCTCTCGCGCTGTGTCGGACGGGGCAGGTAATGTCGACGGCGCACGTGGCGGCTCACGTGTGCGCCCGTGGCCTCGCCGCGTTCGGCGGGTTTGATGTTTTATGCATTAATGCAGACAGAACTGGTGCGGCCTTTAAAACACATGCGCCACTTCATCCCTCTTGCCATGCTGAAATAAAAGGCGCGTCTTCTCCAGGGAAACAAAAGACTGGGCCTGACATCACACATAACAATAACGCTACTGGAGGAGATGAAGGAAAATGTAAATGTGTCTATTAACCCTTTCAGCGTGAATTCATCTGAAGTTTGGCTCCTGCTAAATTTACAATCTGTTTTTTTATTTTATTACTATGAATATTCTTAGTTTGTCTGTGATACAGGAATAAAATATGTACATAAAATCAATACATTTCTGTGAGAAAATGATTTTCACGATTGTCCCAATAATGCCATATTGAGCGTGTTGAGAATCATTTTAATAGCTTTGTAATAATATATTCATAAGAATTGTATCCGTATGTACTCAGGTGGCAAATTCACACAGTCTGATATCTTCTGCTGTAATAAATGTCTGAGAATACCTAGGTAAATGCTCTTTCCTGTGCCTCCTCCAGGGCCGGCTACCTGCCTCAGAATATCCCTCTGGAGATGATCTGCTACCTGCCCCAGGAGAAGGAGTTCCTGCCGTGGCACGCTGCCAGCCGCTCGCTGTACCAGCTGGGGAAACTGCTGGATCGCACTGAGGAGTACAGCGTCTTTAGCGTAGGTGGCACGCCCTCGTACCAAAAGGAACCGCACGCGCCTGGTATTGAATCCCCTCCCTACCCGAGTTCTGACACAGTTACGTGGGTGTCCTGTGTACGTTTTTCCCCTGCTGGTGTTTCTTGCAATGCCAACGATGCCGATGTCTTTGCTCTGGCTTTACCTTCCTTGACGGTATTTGCGGCATTCCTCCCATCAGGACTACGTGCTGAAACAGGTAGCCTCGATGTACCACAGGCTGGGGTGGCCGGCCAGCTCCTCCAACGGCTCCATTGTGCAGGCAGCCTACCAGGCCAAGTGAGTCCACCGGGCCTCCCGCTCCATTAGCCCCCCGGTGCTTTTTATTGTGCCGCGGGAGAGAGTTGCACGCTGATTGGTTTCTGTCTCCTTGGCGTCTCAGAGAGCTACAGAGAGAAGTCATCATGCTTGCCTGCAGCTTCGGGAACAAACACTGTCACCGGCAGGCGGTCTCTCTCATCTCCGACTGGATCTCCAGCAACAAGAACAGGTAAAGACGCGTTGTCACGGCCGGAAAATACACGTCCGTTTTCAAAGCAACTTCATATAAAAGTGGCTTTTGATTGTCCTCCTGTTTTTTAGGCACATAATGGAAACAGCCCTTTCTATCCATTTTTTTTAACACTTTAACACTTAGCTGATGAAAGCTCTTTTCTTAACCCCCCTAAATAACGATATCTATGGGCCCTGGTTTGCAAAACCAGTCCCGGGTCATGCATTAAACACATTGAACCTACCTACTGTTTTCAGCTTCCAAAAATGGATCAGCATGTGTAATCTAACCCAGAGGTATCCATAATGATCTTATCTTATTTAGACATAACCTTTAAACTACACTGTGGGAAACAAATTAGGTTATTCTTTTTACTGTCTCTTTTTAACGTTGAAGAGCAGGAGTATTACAATAGGAAATAGGACATACAAGGTATTGTCTTGAGCAGGCAACTTGATATAAAGTACGTTAAAGTTAATTGGGACTCTCTCAGACACTGGTAACCTGGGCCTGAAAATCTCTAATAACAAAATCATCCAGAACCCAAGACTTATAACTAATATTGTGAGTCGTATTAACTACACTTTAACTACAGACTGCCGCAATTAAAAACTATTTTGCTAATCTCCACTAACGAATCCAAGTCTGGATGAGGAAGATACTGTCTGGTTCGATAAAAACAAGCGAGGCCTTAACCTTCCAAATTCATATCTTTATTGATTAGATTTTGGAAACTGCCAGGTTGGAAGCCGGTCTAATTCAAACACACAAATATCCCTCCCTCCGGGTGGTTATCGAAAGAAATATAACTAATGGCCTGCGGAATGGGACGGTTGGCTCCAGTAGAGTGAATTCTGAGGACAGAGATCGAGAGATCCCCGATGTTGCTAGGGTTTGAGATTAGAAGGATGCAGATATGATGCACGTTCAACGCGACTCGAGTGAAAATGTTGCCAACTTTGCGTCGGGTTGTGCCAGGTGTCCATGGCAACACAAGCTAGGGCCAGAATAATTGCCTTTATTTTCGTGAGCTCTATTTTTAGCGACTCTCATGAAATAAGCTATTTTCCCATCCATGTGGTAGCTTTTTGATCCCACATGCACATCGTTAAAGAACCCCGTCAAAGAGAAGCTACCAAGCTAACCTCGCTATCATATTATTGTCTCTGAGCTCCTGCAATATTATGGATTTGTAAAATTCGATTACGATAATTGTGTATTTTGTGAAATTTAAACTAATTGGTAAGATTATTGACATAAATAGTGACTAGTATATTATAATGAGAGCAAATGTAAGAGACCAAAGAAATGCTAGGAGACTTGCCACTTACTTTATGTCCCCACATAAAAACGCCACCGCTTTTAATTTGTGAACGCACCAAGATAAGTCAGTACAAAATCTGAGTATGTGGGACACAGCCGTGTGAAGAGAAGAGAAGAGAGAGAGAAAAAGAATCAAGGCCCTAAACTCTCCGCAAATCAATTAGCTAACGGGACGGGAATCCCTGCGGTCCCTTTTGATGTTTTGTGGCACTACATCCCGTCCTAATGACTAGCTCTTTTCAGAAGGTACGAAGCCCCCCCGCCTGTGTATTACGCCTTCCCGTCCTTTCGCCACCCTCCCCCCCCCTACGAATTACCATCGTGCGGCGAAGGGACGCCGTGTAAGATCAGTCTACCCGGCTGTTTTTGTTCTTTCCTCGCCCTGGCTTAGATCTGAGGCCCTCCTCTTTCATCCGCGTCCCTCAGGTCCCCGACAGGAGCGCGAGTCATCAGAGCCCGCGATTCCACTCGCGCTGCATGACCGGCCTGTGCTCTCTGCTATATAATGGTGGTGGAGCCAAGCGGGCTACGCTGTACAGCGCGTCACAGCACAATTCCAATGGTGTTTTTTCGCTGATGAAATCCAGTTCTTCGCGGAGAATCGAATATCTCACTGTGCTGCCTTTTGTAATCCGATGACCGGACCACGGCAGTAATTGGTTACGTGGTTGTATTTATTCAACATTAGTTATTTCTATACACTCCAGAACTTCTGAATTTTTAACTGAACAGAAGTTTTAATGCATTATGGCATTTCATGCAAAGTACTTTCTTTCTTGTAGTTTAATCTTTAGAAATTACCTTGTCCTTTCACACAGGTTTAAATGGCTTGAGTCTATAAACCAAAATCTTGTAGGGCACTATCTACCACTTTGCCAGATAATTTCTCCCGCGTAAAGGACACAAAGTCCACCCATAACTCCACCACTCGAAGGGACCTAACATTCACTGCGACATTAATGAAATCGCGTGGGTGTTGTTACACCTGTGGCATTTAATGTTTTAAAGAAGTGCCTCAGATTAAGCTCAAAGTGACTCAGTGTAATAATTGGAATCTCAGCTTTTTTCTTCTCCGCGAAGGTGATTAGCCTTAAACAGAAACTAGTCTGCAGCCATTGTGTTGCGCAATTTGTTGGCTGTGGGTTTGATCTTTTCCTGAAAACATGATTTCACAGATTTAAAAAAAACTTTGCCTACTAGTTTTGCTGAAATGAAGCCTGGTGATCTCAAGGGATGCCCCTAGTTAGCCCGAGTGATGGATCAGCTTCTGCGTTGGCTTGAACGGGCTAGATGAATGTAGAGTTTCTGAAATAAATCTGTTCTCCAGAGAGGCGCTGACTAACTCCGTACGTTATTTAATCAATCAGCAGAGTAAGCGACTCTCTGCGAAACCTCCTTTTCGAACGACCGGGACAGTTTACTCCCGAGAAGCGAAACCTTTTATTCTTAACCTTTTTTTTTTTTTTTTCAATTCTGTCTCAATATCGTGCCGAAGAGACTGAACAAGATTATGCGATTTTGAGAAGGGTGAACATCACAGATGTTCCCCGGGTGACACCTCAGCCCCAGCGGCGAACAATAGGCTCTCCGGCGAGGTGAAAACGTCATTGGGCCCGGGAAAGCAGAACCTTTTCAACCATCAGGTTGCTGCTACTGTTTCCAGCAACTTGGAATTAGGTTGACCTGCAGGCGTAGGGGCCTCTGTTGCATTCTGGGACTCGTCTACTGACAGTGTATTCTGTCTGGCGACCACGGCGGTCTGACGTTCCTTTTCGGCGTCACGCATCGGCGGTTCGCGTTTCGGTTGGGGGTTAAATTCCCTGGGGGTTCCCAGAGTTAATTTGATTTCATCACCAGAACTACACGCGAAGTGTCATTTGAGCGAGGGCGGTTCAATTCTTTGTAGTGTTCTTTTAGTGTTGTACATGGGGGGTGTTGTTCTAGGTATGTGGTCCACGGACACACCTTGAGTGCTTTTCGGTAGCGTCTGAAACATGATCACATGCTACCTTCGCGCTGTAGCAAAAAACTAAAAAAGTGGTGTACCCTGACAAATAGCAGTTTGCTTTCAGCCTGTAAATGAAACAACCATTTGGTTTGGAGGCACATACAGGCGCGACAGCACTTTTGTGATTGATGGGAAAGCGTCCTCAATTACAGTGATTTTGCACTGTTAGTTCAATCATAACTTTGAGAGCGGCAACTGGGTTTGGTCTAAAAGAAATGTAATGGGATCTTGTTTGCTTGGAGAGGCCTTGTGAATTAAAGATGAGCATCAACACTGTAATTTGACGTCGGATTCGGGACCGTCATCATCATAGACATCGCGTGTGCTGCTGCCTCAAAGCCAATCGATTTAGGCTGTCAGGCAAATTTTCTCATCTTTAAGACATTTTTAATTGAGTGAAAATACTGTCTTGACTCAAGAATGACATTGACGTTTAAATTCGTATTTTTATTCTATTCAGTATACCCCTGTTTTTCCAACGAGGAATTGCCAGGAATGATTTTAGCAATGTGCTCTTCATTACAGTTCGTACACGACTGACTACATTGGATTAAGAACAGATATACAGCTGGCCCAGATAAGCACCTTTTTTATAAGACGCTCTGCTTAGGAAATCTCAGCTTAGGTTTTGGCCAGTTCTCTGTTGCCTGGTCTTGTGTGGGTGCGGGTGTAAACAATGCTACTTATGCCTGCGCAGGATCCCACCAAACGTGAGGGACATCGTCTACTGCACCGGCGTGTCTCTGATGGACGAGGATGTGTGGGAGTTCATCTGGATGAAGTTTCACTCCACCTTGGCCATCTCGGAGAAGAAGGTGCTTCTGGAGGCCCTGACCTGCAGTGACAACACCTTCCTGCTGAGTCGGTAGGTGGGGGCTGAGGTTGCTACCCTTGCCTCAGGTCACACATGACGCTACGCTAAGGGCTTGTCTGCCCTGCTTCAGGTCACACATGACGCTACGCTAAGCTCTTGTCTGCCCTGCTTCAGTTCACACATGACGCTACGCTAAGGGCTTGTCTGCCCTGCTTTAGGTCACACATGACGCTACGCTAAGGACTTTTCTGCCCTGCTTCAGGTCACACATGACGCTACGCTAAGGGCTTGTCTGCCCTGCTTCAGGTCACACATGACGCTACGCTAAGGGCTTGTCTGCCCTTCTTCAGGTCACACATGACGCTACGCTAAGGACTTGTCTGCCCTGCTTCAGGTCACACATGACGCTACGCTAAGGACTTGTCTGCCCTGCTTCAAGTCACACACGACTGCCTCAGTTCACAAATAACGTTAGATAAGGGCCTGTTACGACAGCTGTCCAAGGTCTGTGTTTCTGCGGTTTCTGAGGTTGTGTTTCTGCATTCGGCTGCTGTCCGTGGTGCTGAAGTTGCACGCGCTGGATACAGGGTAGGGGGCAATTTAAATTTCTGTGAAATTTTTTTAGACCACCCAGCATATTCAGTGATTTTAAACTTTCATTGACAAAAACAAATCTGTGTCAGCAAAGCTAATCACAACTATAAAATAGGCCCTCAGCAGAGTGTCAGGTCTGATGCAGGGTCTGGATTTGCTTTAAATCACCAGCAGAAGGGAATGTAGGCACCCCTCTGCCGAGACTTGTGGCTCTACCACTCCACCAGGAGTGTTTTCTGCGAGCTCACGCGTGTTCCCCGGCCACAGCGCCACCTGTGGCTGGAGAGCGGGGAGGTTGGCTGGGAGTTTGAGAGGGGAGTTATTTTACTTTTGAGTCCTCTCGTTTATCCACACAAGGGGACAGCGGATTGTTAGCACCGATTTTCTCGTAGCAGATTCAGCGCCCAGCTCATACTTATCAAAAACTTGGAACAGCCGGGGGGCGTGAAACCTGGCCTCCCAACGGCCCCGACACCCCCCATTTTTCGCCGTGAAAAGGGTCGCACTAATTTCGGCTCAGAAGAATGGGGAATGAGCTGGGCGCTGCGAAAATGCCCCGGGTGCTCCCTGTTAGGGATAGCCATCACACACCATTTTCACAGCAGAGGAAGCCTGGTGCGTCAGATGCATTTTGTTTTGATGGGTTACACTGCCGTGCGTACACGGCCACGGAACCAAAGAGCCGTAACCATGGTTTCACAATTTGTTCTGCAGACAATTAATAAACTAGTAAGAGATTGCATTTAGGCCTTTTTGTTTTGAAAGTGCACCGTGCCTTTTTAAACCCGTCGTAGAAGTTCAAATTACGTTTTTCTAGCCATTGTAAATTTTATATGAATTTCAATATGAATATACATTTAGTAACCATTTTGTTAATGATATCAGGATGACATCAATGTCAGCACCCAGTCAGTGTTATTCACAGCTTCATGTAAATTAATCAGAAAGCTGTCCCAAGCCATTCCATCATTTCAGACGCCGCGTGGCCAGTAGGCACGCTTGTTATGTGTCCGTGGGGAGATGCATGAAATCGGCGCTCTCGCCCGGTGGCTGTTTTCATGTAGGCTGAATGTGAGGAGCTCGAACCAGGCGATTGAGCCAAACATTCGACTAACTCGTATTTATTAGGGCGTACATTAGAATATTATTCAAATGTATTTCGTTTTTTTAACCGTGATTGGCAGACGTGAATACAAAGTGGGCGAGGCCCCAGTGAGAGCTACACTAATGAGGATAAGTGTCAGTCACTGGAAGCACGGCCTCTGCTGGGCCTCGTGTATAGCCCAATGTATTTTGCCAGCTGTTTCAACTGAGACCGTGGGAAGTAATACCGTGAGTTAAATGGTGATTAGGACTGAATGCATAAGATCCTTTAGTATTTTAATGATGCGCTGGTCGCAGGAACACTGCCAAATCTCAGTTCGGGGGCTGGTTTTCGAAACACGGAGGGCTTTCAGAGATGGAAGTGGCTGAACCCCGCAGAACATCCTAGCAATATATCTAACAAGAAATAAACATAGAGCCTGGACATTGGCGGTAGCAATGACGGCTACAACACACCCTCGAGGGTCTTATTGCCTCAATATATCTCGGGATCTGCGGGTGGAAATGCGGAACGGAAGGCGCCGGCCCTCCCGCTCAGGCGCGTGTCCCAAGCCAAATGGCATGCAATGTCCTCCTCATCACCCACAGCAAGGAATCGCATTTCACTGAAGAGTTGCTAGGATGGTTTATGTGCCGTGAAAAAAATCCATGTTTTTTGTTTTTAGAGAAATTGCTGTGCTTTGTTCCCCGCGAAAATGTATGCATATATAATATTTAAAATGTCAAATTATCTTTAAAAAAAAAAAAAACTCCCTTCCTTGGAATAAAAAAAGAAAGAACTTAACTTGCATTGCTCCAATGAAAGTTCTTAACCTGCATTGCTTGAATGAAAGTTCTTAGCCTGCATTGCTCCAATGAAAGTTCTTAGCCTGCATTGCTTGATTGAAAGTGATCTAATCCTGTTTTACTGCAAATAACTAAAGACCTGTAAATGAGCCACCAATATAATGTGAGAGCAATTGGCTGATGTGTCACCTCGATGTGACAATTATTTGAAGCTGAAATGACAGTTTGTGTGAAATAGTGACAATGTGCGTCAAAACAAGATTCTGTGAGTGAAGAATGAAACTGAATGTGCTGCCTAAATTGTGAAATGTTTTATATTAGAGTATCACTTCAGCCATGTGTGCCAATAATGATTTTCTGATTTTCTGATCTCTGTAGGCTGCCATTGACTGTAAAACCATATAGCACAAAAACAAACAAAAAAAGCAATAATCTTTATCGGGGGAAAACTGCTGTTATATGCTTTTTTTCATTTTTATATTGTGCGCGTGGCTCCCAGTGACCACAATAACTCACTGTATGTGTGTTATTGGGTCTGAGTTCTGCACAGCACCCATGAACAAGAGCAAAGGATGAATTAGATTACAGGTGTGGCGATGTTGGGCCAGGAGAAATTGTATTGACAAAGCCACTTAATTAGGTATGGCGTAAAATTGTCAGCTGCCTGACTCCCCCGGCTGATGGCATCTGCGGAGCGACAAACAATGTACTGAAAATAATCCAGTGTAACCCACGTGTGTACACAGTTGACCCCCGACTGAAAACCCAACCTGGGTCCCCTCAGTCATGTACATCCAGCGCAATTAGCATGCTAAGCTAAAGGCTAAAGTCCCCGACCCAGGGAATCAGCCAAACTCTAGGGGAGGCCGTCAATGTCCCGGAGCAACTCCGCTATACTGAGATAAGCAAAGCATCGTTGGAACAGAGCGAAGAGTTTTAAGATATTCTGTGACGATTGTCTAGAAAGACGACGTCCTTTATTCAATGCTGGAGATTCTCTCCGGTCACTTTGAAGGAAGGGATGGCATCCGCTGTCATATGTTTTATTCATGCACATTGTGATATCCATAGCAGGGGATAAGCATATTCTGCAAAACCACGTTTCCCTATTGTTCCTGTTGAGATTGTGGCCCCGAGGACCCTGGGAGGATGGATTGGGGATTTGTGATTCGGGACGGTTTCTCTGGCCCCATTGGTTCCCCTGGAGTTTATTATTGTTATTGTTATTGTTATTATTTCCTTTTACGTTCGGTAAGATGACGGTAGCCCTCAATGATGAAATGTAGCTGGACAACGTGCAATTCACCCACTGTAAATAATATCCCTTTTAGTCATGGCGCCCAGAAGTACCATTTTCTCCCTAATCCAAGGCCAAACGTAATAACCTGTAATTAACAAGCAGGCTGAAATGTGTACTCTGAAGGCTGTCCTTATGATACCCATCATAAACTGCCTTGTCCTCTTTTCCAGCCTCCTGAATCTGTCTTTGACCTCTGACCTGGTGCCTGATCAGGATGTGATCGATGTCATTATACACGTGGGTCGGAATCCACATGGAAGACATCTTGCCTGGGCGTATTTTAGGGAAAAGTGGGAGATTTTAAATTCCAGGTAAAGTGTTGTTGTTTTTTTCCTCTTGTTTATGATTAGATGGATGACACATTTATTTTAGATAGCACATATCTGCGATGCATTCTAAACATAACACATTCAGTGATCGAGAAATAGACTAAACCAGCGGCTCTCAAACTTTTTGCAACTCAACCCACTCGCACGGGGAAAATGCTGTGCAAACACGAACACAATTTTAGTTTTAGTGAAATTGTCGCCGCACTCAACTGATTGAGACTTGTAGTACATTGGTGTACTTTTAAATTTTGTTTTCACTTTTTAAAAAGCCATTTATGTACTTTATTTCTTTTATGAAAAACAACACAACTAAACTGCTCTGTACACACGTTCTTTGGGAAATTTTTGAAAGCAATTGTCTTCGCTGAGAGCATTGTAGTTAATATACTTTCATATTAACAATGTAACACATCTACTGATATAGCATTATTGGACATTATTATTCCTATTAAATGCTAACAAAATCCATGTATTAATTTTTAAAAATACTTTACGATGTGCACTAAAGTCCCATGCTGAGATGTGTTTGTCAAAGATCTGAACATTTGTGCAGCGATAATTATGGTCTATCGTTGTTACTATTAACAACAATCTTTTATCTTTTGTTACAGATACGGAGAGGCGTTATTTATGAACTCCAAATTAATCAACGGCGTTACAGAATTTCTAAATACAGAGTCGGAACTGGCTGAGGTGAGTTTGCTTCAACACAGGCCAAAGTTCTCTTGTCTGCCTGGCCATTGTTCTGGCTTGAGTCAGAACAACACCCTACAACAAATCCGCGAGCAGTCCAGCCACATGAATTTAGTGTATAGTGTACGGATAGTGAATGGTCACCAACTGAATTTGCTACATTGGAGCTTGTCGACCCGCTTTGTGAATGCTTTGCCCAGTGAGATGTAACCCACCATTAATTCTGGATCTCATTTTTCATGTTTGTTTATTAATTGTGTTTGTGTATTATGCAGTACACCCATCCCCCCCCCCCGCCCCCAAAGTTTTACTTTCTTGTTTCGTTGTCGTTTAGTCTTAGTCGTACTATTTTTGTCCCTAATTGGCTACCGTTTTTCACTGGGATTCACGGTGTCCATGTGGTACGGGCGTGTCCGTCCTCTTCGGGGGTGTGATCATCGACGACTTCATTCCATTACCATTAGTACTTTTGTAGTTAAGCAAATTATCTTGGAATCATTTGCATGCAAAAGCAGTGCCCTGAATTCAGTTACAGTTTTGCTGAGTGGGGGGAAAGACTAGTGCCCTGTATCCATTTTAATGCCAACCCTCCAGATTCTGTTCAGTTGCTTTTGGAAATTTGTCTTTTGCTGTAATTGATGAGCTGAGTAAAAGTGTCCACGCTCCACATTATAAGGTTTTACAGTTGTACCGTTTATTGTTATACAGTTTTCACTGGGTTCCTCAGTAGTGTTTGAAGGTATAAAAGGTATGAAAAGGTTTGTAGGTATAATTATCTGAACATGCAAAGAAAAAGATCAGCTGAGTCGTGTTGCATCTGAGCCTGTTACAGAATAGTGGTGTCTTGTAATTACTCTGGGTTAATCATGGGAAGTTGAGTTTTTGTGGTTTTCCACGGAAAGCCACCACCATTGGCTCTGCTAACAATCCGCCCATTTATTTTAACCAATATTGGATGTTCCTTTAACTTTGAATCAGCGTCTCTAAGTGTGGGAATGAAAATCACGATTCTTCCATGGGACGAGCAGGGCCCAGTGGGCGCTATGGAGCCCACGCGTCCACATCTCTCCCACACACACACAGACACACACACAATCTCACACACACACAATCTCACCCACACACACAAACACACACACACAATCTCACACACACAAACACACACACACACAATCTCACACACACACACACACACACACACAAACACCCACCCGTTCTGCCTCAGTTTATTATAATTTCTCAGAGATAAGGTGTTCCCTAACCCCTCTCTCTCTCTCTCTCTCTCTCTCTCTCTCTCTCTCGCGTTTGCCTCACCACATCCTCACCCCAGCTGAAGGAATTCATCCAGAACAATGGGGACGGTGCGGGTGCGGCCTTGGCCCGTGCGGTGGAGATAGTGGAGGCTAACGTCAGGTGGCACGGCCTCTTCGAGCAGCAGTTCTATCAGTGGCTGCGGAAGTCCCACAGTTAATCTCCAACAATTACAAATAAATATTTACGGCATGTCATCCCTTTGAGACTTTTATACTTCAATAATAAAAAAAGAGGGAGAGGTTAAAAAAAAAACTTCATTTGACTTTTATTCACCTGCAGCGCCAAGAGAAGCCCGTCTGTGGGAGGAGAGGAAATGGAAATAGCTTGGGTCGTTTTATCAAATGCTGCCTTTGACCCTACAGGAAAGGGTCGGAAAGGAAGTGATTCTGAGGACTGCATGATGTTCCCCCATCCGACACTTTGGTTTGGTTTGTTTTCACCGTGTGCATGGTTGTTCCCTTCCTCCTCGGTGCCAGCATGCCAACCCCTGACCCCTTGCTAGTCCCGAGACCCGCCTGGACCCCTTTCTAGTCCCGAGACCCGCCTGGACCCCTTTCTAGTCCCGAGACCCGCCTGGACCCCTTTCTAGTCTCGCGACCCGCCTGGACCCCTTTCTAGTCTCGCGACCCGCCTGGACCCCTTTCTAGTCTCGCGACCCGCCTGGACCCCTTGCTAGTCCCGAGACCCGCCTGGACCCCTTTCCCGTAACGAAAGGGACGGACGGAGGCCGACGAGGGCGGCGCTGGCAAATCACTTGTTGACAAGCACAAACGACCGCCGCGACAATCAGTGTTTTGATTGGCCGGGGAAGAGGGGAGAAGGGCGCTCACGGAAAGTCTGTTTAAACGGGTCTCATCGCTTGCTGAAACCCACAAGCCATACCGACATGCGTGGGACAGAACACAGTACGGCCCAGGATGGGGGTCAGTGGCTGAGACCGTGTTCAGTGTTGTGTGTAATTTATAGGAGAATTGCTTATCACCTGCCCTTGCTCTGTCCAAAAAGGGCCGTGCCAATGATGTGGGCCAAATTATTTTATTTTTGGTGTGTCCTCATGAGATGGCGACTGACCTCGACCGTCTCGACCGTCTTGACCGTCTCAACCGTCTGCCGGGCAAACAAGGCTCCCTTCTACCCCGACGGCCCTGACGTTATCAGAAGCGATGACGGCTCGATTTCCCCCCCACGTGCGCTGGGGTGTCTCTGTACATAGGTGTTTGAGAAAGTGTCAAGTGTGATTTATATTGTACGTAAAATAGTCCATATCTGTGAATTTAATGCCATGTGCGGGCAGCCTACTGCAGAAACAGTTGATGTTGTGAAGCTAGTACTGAACAGTTCCGACTCTCCCTTGTTTGATTTGAAATTGATTTGCTTGACTACGACAGCCTACCATTTAGAAGCAAACAGCCTTCTATTGGAAAGATGTCCTATAACCCCTCTGAGCGCTCAGTTTGCCCGACTTCTAAGACGTTTTTAAGGAAGTCGTGGTTTTCTTTAACTGTGCTTAACTGGGAAAGTAGTGGTGAAACACGTGTTTTCTTTGAGAATCCTTAATCCATACTTTTTAACGCAGAGTCGACGCTTTTTATACCTTGGTCTTCTCCATTAAACGCTGGACCTCAGTTGCTTTCCTTAATATTTCAAACTAAGTGTTGACATTATGTTGTTTTTTCTTTCTTTTTCTAAACGAAAAACAATATCTTCTGTATTTTAAGCAGAGTATCTATTGAATTTTATCCCAGATAATAAATAATTTTGTACAGTGCCGTGTCACCGTCTGACTCTGTGGTTGGGCCTGGATGTCGCGTAGGGATGCCGGCCTTGCAGGTCCGTTACTTGTCCAATACAGTCCATAAAAAAAGAAAATATGGCGTAAGACATTGTGTCGTTTACTTGTTGGAGCCGTTCTTTCTCGGAGTCCGATGTTTGAGGTTGAGCCCTGTGCGGCGAAAGCCGACTCATGCCTTCTTCATCAGCGTGGCATATTGAGACAGGCCCCCCGTACATGACGGTTTCCGTTTATCGGGACTGGCATCCGATCCCGCGCGCCCTCCCGCCGCACGTGAAGTCCGCCGACTTTTCCG
The DNA here is from genome assembly GCA_025775045.1 of Hiodon tergisus. Lineage (NCBI taxonomy): Eukaryota > Metazoa > Chordata > Actinopteri > Hiodontiformes > Hiodontidae > Hiodon > Hiodon tergisus. Next base: position 2,121 of record JAOVYW010017386.1, on the reverse strand, counting down.
CGTTCAGCCATAGAAGGAGCCCTCGTGTTAGAGCGCGGAGGCGGCTCGTTGGATACCAGGCAACACAAAGCGCTGCGCTCTCCAGACCAGCTTCGCGCTACGCCCAGACAACGTAGCACTCACTGTATTGTTCAAATTGTTCCTGACTGGTGCCCTCACGTTACACCCTCTTTAAAACATAAATCCCAGGGCTCTATAGAGCACCGCAGAGCCTCTCCCATTAGCTGTATTCCACGTACGAATGTCTGCTGAATTATTGCTTTTCACAGTTTTTTATCAACCCAAGCAAATGGGAGCGAACGCGACAAAGTTGATCCGAGGGTGAATTATGGGACGTGAGAAGATAATGTACTTTGCTGAAGTCTGTCGCAGGATAAGTACAAATAAATCAAGCCTCGCTTGTCTGTTTTTCGTGTAAAACTCATTAACCTTGAGGAATGCATTTCCTGCGTTCATTTATAAAAAAAAAGAACAAATCCCTAATCAAACTGGAGCCTTTTTCTCTCTATACTGTTCAGAACTTAAAGTATTTCCCCCAACCCCCGCTTCCCCCCGTTCACTGCAGACCATCCTGAAATTAAACGGTACCTCCCCCAACCCTACCTCCCCGTTCACTGCAGACTGACCTAAAAGTAAAAGCTTTTCCTACGGTACACTTATACATAAATACAGTACTTCTGAGCAGGTGATGGTGATGCCAAAAAAGTTTTTAAAGTGTTTGCTCCTAGGCAGTTATCAACAAAATCCATCAATCACTGTCAATCAAATTAATTCCCCTTAAATGACATAGAGGACTTCAGTTTTACAGCAGTATACCTGAGGATGTGGGCATGTTGCGTGCGACCTGAATAAATGTAAAAACACAAACACTGTGTTTTATTTCAGGCTACCTGTCAACACATTCAAGTTCTGCAGACGTAAGGATAGGGGCCTGAATTTCCCTAGTCGGCTGCAAGGCAAATGGAAATTTAGTCGGGACAAAGTTCAAAGCTTTTGGTCTGGTCAGATTGACAGCGCCTGCCTTTGAAGCCGTCACTGCGGGGGGTTCGACGCTGGAGCCTTGCCTCTTTAACGCGGGCCGAGTCGGAGCACGGGGGCGTCCGGGCCGCCCTGCCGGCCTACTCGAGGGATCTGTGTCTGGGGCGCCGGGCGCCATGCACCCGAAGAGAGGCCCATTTTAAATGCAAAGCGCTTGGAGCGATACGACAGCAGTTTAAAGGAGCTTGGGTGGCAGGTTAGCGTGACAACAGCAGAAGTGTTCTTACTGGAAAAGGCTGCTGTGTAAATCAAATGCAAAAGCAAAGGGTGGGTTTATCGGGCGATAATTTTCCGCTGCTCCTTCGATAGTACTGGCCCTCTATGAATAATTGAGAGGATGAATGAATGGACTACAGGATGATTGAATGACCAGTTTTGTTAGGGAAAAAATTTGATAGGGAGGAGATTTAAATGAAAATAAAATAAAACTAGAACGTACTTTCGGTTTGAATCTTGTAGTCCCTGTACTCTTCTGTCACCACTCTACTGCGACTTCCGTTCGTGTTCTTCGTGTAAGACTAAACAGGAATAAAACGGCGATCTTCCATTGAAAGCGGAAATCTTTTCCCATTGCGATGCACTCAATGCGTGATTAAATTCACGGCACTACACAGTGTGACGGAGACCCCCTGCTGACTCCGGGACACCGTCAGGCACATTGTCTGTCAATACAGCTGTCTCAAACGCTCCTGCTGTAGCATACGCAGAGGGGAAACCTTAGCCAAAAGCCAAGTGGTTTACAGTCAAATTCGTATTTTTATACAGATATTTACTTATTCGGTTTACTAGTCAAAATGGCACGGCAAAAAAAATCATTAAAATCTAGAAATGTTGAGAACTTTCCATGCCTTCTTGAGATTGACCATATGTTGTCCAAATTCAGTTTTACTCTTATTTTCAAAATGTGTCATTTGTTTAATGGAGCTGTCTATAATTAGGAAAGACATCTGTCGAAATAGAGAATTCGGTTAGAAACAGAGTTGTTGGTTAAAAGCGGCTGGCCGATCTTTGGGATTTACTCCTGAGCAGATCTCTGGGATTTACTCCTGAGCAGATCTCTGGGATTTACTCCTGAGCAGATCT
>JAOVYW010017369.1:0-35121 GCA_025775045.1 Hiodon tergisus | reverse complement strand
TAAAGGCATGGTTGGATGAGTTTGGTGTGGAAGAACTTGACTGACCCGCACAGAGCCCTGACCTCAACCCTATCGAAGCTGTTATAGCTGCAAAGGGGGACCAACTTGATATTAATGCCTATGGATTTAGAATAGGATGTCATAAAAGCTCCTGTAGGTGTAATGTTTAGGTGCCCCAATACTTTTGTCCATAAAGTGTATCTAGTCATTAAGATCTATGGGTGCTACATCTAGATAGGATCCTGGCAACAGTATTCTACACAAGCTGCCGAGTGTAACTGGCATGCTGATTTTGGCTGGATGCTGGATGTATCAAAAGCGTTAATTGTTTTTTTGGTTTTTTCCTGCATCTTTGTTACAAGTTGGTGTAGCATGCTGCATGCTGTCAGGGTTCGGGAGGGATCACAAAGAGTCAGGTTTTTAGTCTCGCAGTCTCCTGGGCCGCCATTTATTAAACTGTAAATCAAGTGTTCGAAAAGGAAAGAAACTAAAGTCTTTGAGGACGTCCCTTGTGGGTTACTCACAAAAGTAACAACTAAAACAATGTCAAGGCAACAAAATGAGCCCAAAAGGGGTATTTAGGACTAAAAAACTGCCAAGAAAGGCATCCAGGAATTCCTGTTTTAGTTGCTTTTCAGTGTCGGTGTTTCTTTTTTTTCTGTCACCCACAGAGGTGTGGCTATCTGTGTCACACGTACTGGGTGACAAAACAGGTCCTACAAGAGTCAGGTCGTTACAATCATTAATCCCCAGGAAGGGCCCGTGGGTGTTTTCCTTTTTAGTCCTCGAGTGCCCGACAGGGGTCCAATTTTAGAAATATTTCTGAGGGAGGAGAACGCGCTAGCCATTTTCTTAGTACGGTTCTGACATCTGGATCAATAATAACTCCAGGACCCTTGACAAGTATAGCTGGCCTTTGCGGAATTTCTATTTAGGCTCAGCATGAAATCTGTTTTTGTTCAAAGGCGTTTTGGGCAAAAGATGATCAATTTTCTTTTAACAGAATTGAACTGTGGGGAAACAGAGATTTGTAGATTTGAATGAAAAATGTTTACATTTGAATGTACTTGATTTTACGATTCTTGCTCCAAAACCAAAATGTGCTTAAACCTGTTTGGCTAATTATAGATGCAGTTTAAGCTATATTTCACTGTAACCAAAAAAAAGACTCAAAACTAGTTTTTTTCCTTTGTTTCTTTGACTTCCAAATCACATTTGAATATTCCTCGCTGTTCACACAACTGAATGCCGTTTATAATGAATTAATCTGATTGTGACAGCCCTAGTAGACACCAAAACGTTTTTGAAGCATAATTTCAGCCTAGCAGGTCGGAGATACTCACCTAGTTTTACTGATAAATATATTTATATTTATAAATGCCAAAAACAGGGGACAAGAACCAAGCCTTGTGGGAAACTCAACTTTAACACTGACAAATCTGAGAAGCCGTCATTTATTCTGACAAAAAAAAACACAAAAGGTATGTAATCTAATTACAGGCCTCGGGTCCAAAATAATTACGTGGTAATGACTTTAAAAGTAAAGACATATTGCTATACTACTAAACCTATGTTGATACATTTGTAGAACACAGGGAAATAAGTGTGAGCTGTACTTCAGTGTGAAAACATGCCATAATTGCCTGAAAATATTGCAAGTAAAACTCTGTGTCACTGCTTTTAGAAAGAGTAATCCAGAAAACGAAATAAGAGCAATGCAGCTGCCAGCCTTCAATCCAATTAAACTGAAACAAAAAGCTGAAGAAAGGTTGGGGTTATTATATTTATAGAATAGTAATATCTATCAGAGAATCGACAGAACTGAAACGAAACCGCATTGACTGACTGCTGCCCCCTGCCAACGATTGACAAAAGGCTGGGCCAGAACCAGAACTGTACGGCTAGCTCCCTGTCTGGAAGGGAGGAGGGAGAGCCCAAAGCAGGGGCAACAGTGGTCATCAACGTGGATGGCTGTCCAGCTTGTGTACAATCTAAAAACACATTTCTGTAATTAAATTAAATTCACAGCTAGTCAGAATGACTAGAGATTTTGTTGAATATTTATCCTATCCCATTATCCTTGCTTCCAGACCCCCACAAACCCAGAGTCAACAACAGGGTTAGGGTTGGGGTTTAGGCTTAGACGAGAAGAAATTATTGCATGTTTTCGAATCACAAACAGTAGGCGATGTGATCGGAAAAGTTTGGGATGGAAGCAAGGGAAGATCGGAGAGGTGGGGATGGGATAGTGGGGCTGATGTGGGGTGGGCGTTTGAATTTCCACTTCTGAAATGTCCAACGAGAAGGAAGCGAGTAAAAATGATAATGACAGAGTAAATGAAAAAATGCCTCTCAACTGCGTTGCAAGTCTCCTGAGGTGGCCCTAACAAAACCCAGTGCTATCAGTTGTATGGAATAATTGTTGATTGATGGCAGATCCCGTGGCCCTGTGTTCCGCGGCAACTTGCAATCCTCTGACGTCCCCTGCGGGCTGATTCATTACAGTGTTGCTTCAACCACCCCTTACCCCCCACCCTCCTCCCCAGCCCCTGGTTGCCCTGCGGCACAAATCATTGGGTCCGACTCAAAACAACTCTTCATGATTAATGAGATTTTTTTTTCTTTTCTTTAGGTTGCACCGCAGATAGCTTGCTTTTCCTGCAATTCAGATCTCAATGTTAGAGCAAGCCTCGTGATGCCACCACAAGCTAATTGTGGTTGCACTCCGTCAGGCAGAGGGGAACAGGGGGAAGAGAGAGAGAGAGAGAGAGAGAAAGACAGAGAGAGAGAGAGAGAGAGAGAGATGTCAGTACTTATCAGTCAAAATGGTCCTCGTAAACGTCCTAACAAAAATCACCAAAGGCACAATTTAGGATAAAACGCTTTAATCAAGTGGCTCGCCCCCCCCCCCAAAAAAATCACGACCAGCATATTACTTTGAAAAACATTCTTAATATTTAAAACTGACTTGGTTAAAGTGCAAGCTTTTAAATGCGCAATATTTATTTTATGGGGACAGAGTGCATTAAAATCCCTAAAACACAACCCATTTTATTTGCCCTTATAGTGCAGTGCACTTATACTGAACAGCACTTTAAAAAATATGACGCACTTTAGTGACCCAGTGGATAGGCGCTAAAATAAAATATGAGAGGACCACGAAAGGTTAAGATGCCTCTTTCTTAACTATTCCCTGCTATTTTCTAATGCAGTCTTGGTACTGTGTTTTTGTTCTGGAGGCTTTGAGGTATATATCTATATAATGCATTACTAAATAGTCGGGACTACAAGAGTTTATAAAATAAGTAACAATATATCCATGGCCAAGTAATAAGTAATATGCAGCAGTTCCTAATGTCAGAAATATGTTGCATTATCTGAAAATATTTGGATCATTGATGTCTTCTCAAGAACAAGAAGATTTTGGAATTAATGGCCTACCAATGCCAACAGTCCATTAAATAAGTGTATGACAGGAGTAGGTTCAAACGGGAGTCTGGTTTTAGTGGAATTAAAGGGTCTTAATGACCTAAAGAGGCTTGCTGAGGGAGGAAGAGAGAATGAGAATTTTCAGTGTCATTATAAACACTGAAACTGAATGAGCTGCTCTCAATAAGAGTTCCTTCCTCTATCACTGCCTAATATACCTGACTTCTTTCATCAGTTGCTATTTAGCACTGCTGAAATAGTTCCTCTATGCGACAGTCACTTGTCTTCAATCTTTAATTGGCCAGTAATTGGATTTGGTCCTTCTACCTGGTGGTGACTAAGGTAGTTTTTCCCCAGGCCCACAATGCTTCACCTTTCAAAGAACTGACTTAAAGGTAAATCAAAAGGTTATAAAGAAGGCTATTTAAAGAGCCCTGCATCCCCTCATTGTCTGCTCTTCAACGAATGTTTGTTAGGTTTAGCCTTTGATCTTGTAGAGTGCCTGGGCTGATCAGTTTCCTCCATCAGATAATAATGATCAGATGAAAACCAATCCACCCCGTGTTACACTGCCAGTTGTTACAGTCATCAAAAAAGAAATAAAGAAAATCACAGATCGTCTCTTCTTTTTCTGACTGAGCATTCACTTATATTATTTTCAAGGAACTTAATGTAATCCCGGTACTGCATTTTCTAAACCATTTTCTAAACCGCCATCATTGCAGTCCTGAAAGCATTCTGTTCTCAATGATCCTTCTGTCTGAGCGGCGTTGTTCAAGAATGACAAAAACTAAATATTCACTTATTTGGGTTGTGTTAAATAACAAGTTATCAGTTTTCTAATATCCCTGTTTAATTTTTTTCTGTCCTATTAATTGACTTCGCCAGCTACCTGTTTATTAGCAAGCCATAAAAAAAATCGACCTGTATGTTAATATAGTTACCAAAAGCTTATTTCACCGATAAGCTAGGACTTTACCTTGTGCAAGAGTTAATTATGGGGGAATGGGTCACATTATATTTCACTATTAATTGGCATAAACTTAGATAGAATTTTTAGTCAATACATACCCATTCAGGTGTGCTGGTCTAAAAGTAATTGTACCATGAATCATATTGAACTGCCTAGCAGAGTAAGGTTCCCCTGGATAGCCTCTGTGCTCAGCTCAATTAGCTTGTAACACTTTTTTTTATTTTGTAAACTCCCCAAGCGGAGAACTCGTCGCGGTTAGACCTTTTTTATTTATTTATTTTGGTAACAGCTTGATTTTGGCCTTTTATGCCATTGGCTTTTGTACTGTACCCCTGCTCCAAAAATCAATTACACAGCTTTTTCTCTGGCGATTTTGGCAAGCCTGCGCGTAACAAAACATCTCTTTTTCGAAACTCCGCTCAATATATAACGTATTTGATCATATGCCGATCTGAAAGATCGAAAACGTGTTACCAAAGGACTTTTGCAAAGGCCAGTATAGAAGATTAAACTTGCAAAAAAATGAGGAAGCAGCTGGGAAAGGCGTCAGATGCCATCGTTGATAATGAGATTATTCTCTCTGCCTCAGGGTGGATGGCTCTCCTTGGATAACAGAGTAATGGTCTTCAGCCTCCCCAAATACTCCAGTGCATCGCCCTCCCCCCGGCTCCTGAACCCAGGCTGCATCAGGTTCAGAACATTAAGGCCCCTGTATTGTATGTGCTGTGGGCTTTTGGGCTCCTTCAGAAGTCTACAGCTCTTGAACCTGTCACTGTATTTCTGCTGCCAACTTGGCTACATTCACTTACTGCAAGTTGCTCTGGATGAACGCATATGTTGGAAGAGTAAACTGTTAATATATATGTAAATGCAATGGATATGTCTGTAGCACTATTTATCTTACACTAGGTATTTCCAGAATTCTGTTCTCCCTTTTATCTCCACTCAGAGGACAACAATGTGTGTTGAATTTTTTTCAAAACCTTTTTTTAATAATAAAAAAAGTACATTAAACAAAGAATGAGTAGCACTAAACATGTGTTTAACGAGATTAATGTTTTAGTGAAATAAAGATTTCCCATAGAACATTAGGATTTTAAACTCATATCTGCAGCTGAAACAGATGAAACCTGTCTGTGTTTGAAAAGCACCTGTTCTTCGTAAGTCTTTGTTAGTCAGATAGATTAAGGCAGCTGATACTGGTAAGACTAGCAAAAGCAAGCAGAGATAAGCTTCAAGCTAAAACGATTGGACAGCAAAAAATTCCATCTGAGAAGATAGAAACTGAGACAGTTAAGATAAGAGTGCCAAAACTCTCGCCCTCTTCTGAGATTCATGTAATTTATATAGAAATTTTTGTTTTTCGTAAATGAACTAAGTTCTGAAGTAAAATATTACCCTATGCCTGCACGTGTCTCTCCTTGAATTCCACTAGCATATCAACATTGATTTCAGGTAGCTGTGGCCTGGCATAACTTTCCTCGTTGACACCTCACGGTAAAGTTGTTGTACAAGCAGTACGGTGTATGGTGTAACCTCAAGTAGTAAGGACGGAGCGTCGATCAGCTGTAAATGATTTCACATCAAGCGCAAGCACTGCAACTTTCCATAGCCCGGTAAAATATGAATACGACGTTCTACCAATCAAGAACCGTACTCGCTGGCATGGCCCGTCAGCACGGCCTTCACAAGAACCTGATTCATCGGCTCCATCGTTGGAGTCCACCTGAATGCAGAAAGTCAGAATGGCTTGCTGTTTTCTTAATACAGTTGGTGCAAAATGGACGACAGGGATTTAGCATCAGGACACTTCTATCTCTAAAGGGGTTTTGCTCTCGTTAATCATGGACCTTTGATGTTTACCACACGCTGTGTGCTAAATCCTCTACGGGCTTAAGACATAAATGTAATGCAACCCATTCAAGCCCCTGGCCACCAGGCTTCCACCCGCCCCTACCCAGGGATCAGACTTGGGTCATCAAAACTGGCAGGAGAGACGATTAGCTCGTTGATCCAAAGACCTAAGTCTTTAGCTCTAGGAACTAATTATTATCCTGTCTTTGACTCTAGGGATTGACGTCACTGTCAGTAGCGTTCACAACGAGCCCAGCTACACTTGCACACATCGCATTATCGTTGGCCATGCAAAGTAAATTAGGTAGATATGTGTATGAGTAATTTAAATCACTGACTAATGTTCCCTACACTATTAAACAACCGCTCCTGATTCTAGGAGCTGCTACTGTAATGCGCGGGAGAAGAGAATGCGTGCGTCCCTTCTGTGGGATGCTTGGTTGTGAAGGTATGGAGGCACAGCTGGCTCTGAACGGTAGGAGTTCCCTGGAGCCCCTGGGATGGCCAGCTTGGTGGGGGAACATGCGTCCAGACAGTCTGCAGATGTTCCCCTCCCTCCGTTGGCCACTATCTCACGTGCTCTTCTTTTATCCCCAGCGGAGTTTGGCGATAGGTCCTTATGCCTGAAAAAGTGTTTTTTAATACCCATTCTGCCCTGAGAGGTTGACGGAAATGTTTAATGTTGCTTTGCACATCCATATGCATGCACTGTCATTGAGAGACTGGAGGTGGTCGCCAATACTGAAGCGCTTGATGGTGGTTACCAATATCAAACCACTCGTAGTGCACCGTTTCCCTACAACTTTCCACTGTTGCTGAATCAACTTCTATTTGTGTCTACAACCATTTTCCAGTAGTGCTGAGGTCAGGGAATAACTTTTTTCAGTTTTTCCTGTTTTCTGCACTGGGTTTTTTTTTCAATTCCTTCTAGAAAATGCATTATGCTAAACCCTTTGTGACAAGTTTTAAAATGCACTATAACAAAAACGGTTTGATTGATTTATTGATTTCTGTCTGTCGTCCACTAATTTAAAAGCTGGTGGCAACGCATGCATTACGAAATATGCAAAGAAGAGTGACAGGCCAGGTGTGACAGTGACAAGCCAGGAGGGTCATGTAATGTTTATTGGCTACTTTTTCATACATTTGAGGGGTTTACTAATCCATTGATTTGGGATGACTGATGGCTAAAGGTTTTTCGCCGCCAGGCAGGTTTTAGTGGCAGTGGGTACATGGAACTCGAAAGCAGGGTGTCACCTAAATACTGAGCAGGTTCAGTTCAGCCCTAAGACGCGTTACTCTTCTCAGTCTGCTTTCCTGCGATGAGAACCCCCCCACCCCCGATCAACTGTTGTCTCAGCAGTGCCAGGAGGATTGTGGGGAGGACTCCGGGGGGGGCGGGGACTACAGGATAAGGAAACAAAGCAGGGTCCTGAGGTACTTACAATAGAGGTGAGGGAAACTAAAACCCTAATAAAATAAAATGGAAACGCCAGCCCTTCTTTCGTGCCAAACACATATTTTCTTTTGATAAACACGCTCCTTAACAATTGAGACATGTCCTACAATGGATTATAGGGTTTATCTATCTCTCACAGCCACCACGAGAGCGAAGCTGCCACTGACAGCTCTAGTGTCTGCCCTTCAAAGCTCCATCATGTGTGCTGTACACATCGAACAGAGCGCCCTACAATGCCCCAAATTCGCCTGACATGAATCACCCTCCAGGAGCAACCTTAATATCTCCATCTAATGGGTTTTATGGCAGAAAATATGGTTTGGGGGAGATCAGTTTTATTTTTATATTTTTTTTGCCTTCACTTTAAAACCACTATGTTTAGAGTGTATTGTCTGCCTCTTTTAAACTAGCTCATCTTCCTGTGATTCAGAAAAATGCCCCTTAGCCTATAGCCGTACAAAAGTTTGTAAAAATAAAAGAGAGGAAATATAAAGCAATACCTCAAGTGGTATGGGCACTGGCATCCGCAATATTAATATTTGTACCCACAAAATAAAATAAATAGAATGCCCAGACCATTAGTTAATCAAATACAATTTTTGTATTTGATGGCATATTTGCGTGCTTTCCTATCACACCATAAATCCAAACTAGTTCCGGTCAAATTAGTAAATGCTTTTTTTCTGCATGATTTTTGCAAATGAAACTGCACGAAATGATACGATGGCAGTGGTTCTCTTCTAACAATTTGTTGCATTTCATTGAAAATTCATTTTCATTGTGCAGGGGTTTATGATAAATCTTCATTGTCTTGCTTTGGCAGCCCCAGCAGAGCAATGCTGAACTGGAAAATGTGCATAATTTCTTCTTAGACCAGATAGAATCAATCTACGGATTCTAAGCTTTCCACTCACATATAATGTGTCGTATTTTATTCGAAGAAGGTTGTTAAAATACAATTGGGGAATATCAAGTCGCATAGGTCACTTTGACAAACTACTGTCCCCTTGAATTTTGCATTAAGAGACGAAAGTTATCCATACCAGCTCTTTCGAAGGGAATCTCTTCCCACCACTCAGGGGGAAGACTGGTCATGGTGGTCCCCGGGGCTCTCAGATCCCTTTTCCAAGCCTCCTCACTGGCAGCCAAATGGCCCCTGGGGCGGTCAGCAGCTAGCATCGCAACCATCAGGTATCGGGGGGGGGGAAGCCTCTGAACAAATTGTTTGAAGACTACCATCTCTGTTGCTCGGTCAACATCATTGACCAGCCAACCTCTCTGTAGTTGAGGGACTAGAATCAGCTCAGGCCGCCCCGTGGGTAAGCCCAACCTGCTCCAGGTCTGCTTGGCGGAGGTAGTCATGTTCCCCGGCTAGGAATGCCAGGACCTCGTAGACGGCTTTCTTCACAATGCCCAATCATCCAATGGTAACCTACGTGACGTGGCGTTTCTCTCTAAGAGATCTCTGATCATCTCCGAGTCGTTAGTGGGTCGATCTTGTTGAGCGGGATACCGAACAGGCTCGCTGGGGTGGTGGCAGAGGTCGTATCATCCCACTGCTGCCGCAAAAGGGGCAAGGGGTCTATCAGAAGCCTGAATTGGTGCTCGTGCATCTAGCATTTAGCTGGATGAGTGGTGAGGCACCAATGGCCCCCAAATGAATCAATCCTGGATTTCTGCAACACTGTTGCGCACTGTGCGTGCACAGTTTGGGAGTGAGCTCGGTTTGTCCGACCGCTTTTATTTTAAACAAAAGCATCACACAGGCGAAAGCAAAACAACCAAAATCTTTGTGGTTCCCGTGAGGGGGAACTAAATGAATATTCAAAAGATGCCACGTCTTTTGGCTTTCTCGCTCTGGTAGGAACTCTTTCTTTCTCGATTCTCTCCCTTGTCTCTGTCGCTCTCTCCCACGCCCCCGGCCCCTCCTGAGGAAAAAGACAGATCTTAAATTTCGTCGTAATCACACAATGATTCCCTGCAGGTGCCAGTGAGCGACTGCCACTTTGTCTTATAGACATGCCACTTTGGCTTATAGACATGCCACTTTGGCTTATAGAAATGCTGAATGTTTAAAAATAAGGAAAAAATGGGAAAAACAACAATTATTGAGTTTCTAACAGATGTTCTTTTATAAAAAGCTGCTAATTCATTATGGCAAGAGTTGTCCATTTCTATTCTTAGGGATTCTCTAGTGGGGTGACTAAATAAATCCATCTAAATCAAGCAGAAAATTTACAATCAGATAGCTGTAGTGTCACCTCTTTTCTGTGCCTTCATGTAAACTGAGAAGATCTGTCTCAAAGAAAAAAAAAAAAAAATTGAGCTTAACTAATCAAGAAAGTGTCAAAAAAACTTTTTGTTCCACTCAGTGAGAAACTGCCTTCTGTACAAAGTGTTCCTAATGGTGACAAGGGTCAAAAGCCCATGGTACCACTATGTTCTGATAAACAGAGTGTGTAATAGGGGGTTCACAGAATAAATAAAAAAAACACTGCCAAATCAAAGGTTTGATTTGAATAATGGTCCAAACATCAGTAAGGGCCAATAAAAGTAATTAACGGCATTTTTCAATATCCAGGAATCAATCAATCAATCAATCAAATGAAATATGTTGTGGTGGATTTTCACAATTGAATTGCTGTAAAGCACCTAACATATCGCATTTTCCAGTGCAAATCCAAAAACCTTATAACCCCGAGCCAATGCAGGATAGAAAAAGCAACACAGTAAAACAATTGGAAAGAGACATTCTGACAGTTCGGATCCAAAGAGAGCAGTAAAGCGTGTTGCAGGCTATTGATATACGATCTGTCGAGAGAGACAATCACAGACAGTTAGAAGTAATGATTTGCTTTTCGGGCTGCGTGACCCATATCAATAAACTGACTGCACTGCTGCACTTCTTAAGCATTAGCTGGCTGTCAGCAGTCCAACTGGAAAAGCAGTTCTGTTTGCAAAAATGCGACATAACAAATAAAGTTCGGTTGATTGAGTCAGGCTGAGCCGGAGTTCTTGAAATAGCTGTATTTTTCCTGATGTATATATCTGCAGGGTAGGGACAGTGACACAATCACATCAGCGGGAAGGCAGTTTTGTCATAGGCTACGCTGGGGTTCAGGGCAGTAGCGTCAAGCACTATATCGCTATCTGTGGTGACAAAGTGGTCCTTGAGCGGCACTTGAGACAGCACCGTCTTTTGATGTTGAGCTTAATACAGTGACAAGCCATCCGGGTTCAGATGCCGGAAGCCGGAAGGAGATAATTGAATCATATTGGGAGCACGGAGAGTAAGCCTTTGGTATTGTTACGATAAGAGTGGCGGGGGGGGGGGGGGGTTTTATTTTTAGTAATTACGGCTCCAAATGATGAAGGGCAGAAGTAGAACAACAAAAGGGGTGAGGTGGAGGAGCCTGGCAAAAGCTTACATGCGGAAGGGATGGAATTGTGAAACACTGACAAAGGCAGTGTGGAAGAGAGCAGACAGAGCTCATCAGTGGAGGTCAGAGTAGCAGTGTGGATATGGCGTCAAGAAGGGGTATAGGCCAGGTCAGGAAGTGACTGTCCAGATACGAAAAAGGACAGTGAAGGCGGAGATATGATTTGTAGCTTCACCTGAGGTCGACAGGGCATTTAGATATTATCTAAATATCAGTCTTGGGGCTTACTTTTCCATAACACAATCCAATGGGGTAAAAACAAAAACAAATGGGTTATAAAAAAAACCAACAACAACAACAACAAAAAAAACATGTTTCACGTGGATTGTATGTTTCCTCCCTTTTTAAATCGCCCCCTCCACTATCCAATTATCCCACAGGCTAAAACAATGTGTAAATTGCAACTGTTGGAGCTAACAAAAATACTGGTGCATTATACTGGACCACTCCTGTGCATGCAGCAGCATTTTATTGATTAGCCGCACTGCAGAAAAAAACTATTTAACAAGCTGTGTGTTTAGTAGCTGTGTTTCCACCACAAGGTAGGGAAAACAAGGATATCAGATACAGTCTATCCAGGCTTCACTCGATGAAGCAGGCACAAACCTGCATGTATTAAATAAATCACCCCCCTCCCTCATTATCTTTGTTTTAAATCATGTTGTGACCCCCTCTGCACTCTGACATTGCAGGGACTGGAACTCGCAGCTACGTTAGATGTTGAGTACATCCTGTAATCCTTGGAATGAAACGTCATGGTGGATTTAAACCGATTTTACCATTCCTTAACAATTAAAGCTGCTAATGTTTTATGCAGTTTCAGAGTTTTAGTCGGATCGAAAATTAAGCATGACTTTGTCAGGAATGACATTTTTGACGGGCCGACGGCGTTTACCTGACGTGGTGAAACCGTTTGTCGATTCTTATCGTAGATACACAGTCTTGCCCTTTCTCCGAATACTTTGTGGAGATCTAAGCATTCAGAAGGATCCGTCCCTGTTTCTATTCAATATATCAATGCAACGACTCCCACTTCTCAATACCGATGTGCAGAGCATTCTAGCGCATTTCACACCGCTACAAAAACCGAACGAATAACAATTGTGTGAAATGTAAGAGAATGGTAAGTGGGAAATTCAATGCAATAGTCATTAAACTGACATAGTCGTAAACACGTGTGTAAATAGCATTTAGAATATGCACGATTAAACAATAAAACATCGATTACATTTTGTTGTCATTTTTTCTTCAATTAATAATCATAGAAAACATTTATCTCTACGTGTTCAATGTTTACTCACGCATAATCATATTCTTGTTTTTTATGATGTAAGGCTTTTTGAGTTTTTATTTTATTTACAGTTTGACTATTAATTGGAACTGTACTTTACTGTAATTTTTTAAATGTATTTTTTGTATGTTTATTTACGTTTGATTGCATTTATCAAAACACAAAGAAAAACATTTAAAACGAATTTTAATCAGAAAATGAGCAAAAAATGAGCTAAACGATGACTGTCCTCGTAGTTTAATTATGTCGGCAGCTCTAGCGTTACAGAAGCACTGTTACCATTTAAAAATAAATAAAGCAAAAATAATTAATAGATTTATTTTGTTTCAGTATTTAAGACGGCTACTAGCGTTAGCGTGAAAGCTACCGTCTGTCTCTTATTGATTCTTCTGCGTATTGAAATAGTGGTCTCCCAGGGATTCAACATGCGACACACACCGTGCACTGACAAAGTGAGAGACGATTTCCCAAGTCATTAAGACGTGCATTAGGAACCCATAAATAAGCGATGCAACGCACAAACCTCACGGGGTAGTAAAAAGAAACCAAAGCTGGCAGTAACAGCAGCCACCCTATTACATCGCAGCGCTAACAAGCTCGGCTATTGAGAGGAATTAGTTTAACAGCAGCTTTAGTCTGGACTGCATAGAAATAAACAGGATTTATTTGTTACATGCCTTTTTTGTTCAAAAACCGTAGGCAGAGGAAGGAGGAAGGACTGAGTCTGCAAATGACAAATAAGCAAATGGCTTAAAAAAAAAAAAGAACCGTTATTTTCTTCCACTTGATCTCCGTTTCAGTGATTTCAAGTTGCAGTTATGATTACAACCCACTTTTTTGAATCGTTAATTGGACTGTGACAGACAGTGAGTGGGTTCATTGTCAGCCAGAGTCGTTAAAAAGCAGATTTCTATTTTCAAAAGAACAAAGTATAACAGGTGTCCAGCCCATATTTCACTCCAGTGAAATAATTTACCAGATATTCTGGGACTCAATAATCAGGGAGTTTGAAGCTGAATTTAGCAAGGAAAAATATGACATTAAAAATGTGTTCTTGACTTGCTTTTCATTTCATTCAACTTAGGCTGTCATGTTACAGGTGATGGCATTGAGCTCTGGCAGTGTCCTTAGCCAAAAATGTTTCAGGCTGGGTTTGTGTGTGTGTGTGTGTGTGTTTTGAAGTACAAGCATTAATATTTGAAACTTTAAATACACTTTCATGCATTCCTAGTTTTAAAAAGACACCCTTGTTACAGAGAAAAGAGGAGAGGGGAAAATGAAATACTGACACTATTATCTTTATGACCAATCCTAAGTAATAGTTACATCCCAAAAGGAATGTATGAAAAGTTGACATAAAATATTACAGGGCCAGAATTTGCATCAAATGAAACTAACTGAAACAAAGGGCTAAACTCGAGTTAGGTAATAGCAGCGCCAACCCAGGAAAGGGGATTTTACTTTGATCACTGGCAGAAAAACTGGTGGGGCAAGAATCTAGGAATACATACCTCTTTGAAAATGACTGGGGTCAATTTTCTACACCCATGCTAAACAATATCATTAAACCATTATTTTAACATCAAATATTTAGCAGTTACCCAACAGATTTTTTATGTACCACCCTCACCATTTTCACACATAAGAGGTAAAGCAAAGGGGAGATAAAATGTGGATCTTGTCCATCTTTAAATGTCTTGGAAGACACACTATATATTAATTAAAGTTCATTAAACTGGGACGTCCACACACACACACTCACACACACACACACACACACACACACACACACACACACACACACAGGGTTCACAAAGAAAAAATGCATCTAACTGCTTTTGAAAGTGTTAACGAGAAAGTTTTGTGCTCCAATCCCCAGGTGGGATAGTGGCATTTGACCTATTTGGGAAAAATTCAGCCTGTGTTACCTGGGCCAGCCCGAGCATACTAAGCAACTAAGCAAACAGCCGAGGGCACCATACCAAAGGGGGCACCAAATGTTTTATTAAACATATCTTCCAAACTGAGATATATAAAGGCAGAAACCGGACTCTTGAACTGTGTTTTAAACCAAATGTCATATCTCTCATGGTATAGGGTGTGGGGACAACATACTTGGATGGAGATATAGCTATGATTTTGTAGCGATATCAACAAGTCACTTTCTTAGCCAGTCAGTCATTGTTCGAACAATGTTGTTTGCTGGTTTTATCCATTGTAATTAAAGGCTATACTTTTTATATCTTCAGAATTGAAACATTGCCTGTTTGTAATGCAGTTTTGGCCTTTCTTTTAGGTTTTCTGCTGCATGTAAATGTTAATTCGGGGGGAATTCTAAAAAGTCATATTAAGCCGTGGCGTGCTGTAAATATTATATGTGTATGTCTAGACATAAGAAACATCACTGCGCACTTTTTTCTATTCTTCAAACAAGTGTGGGGAAAATCGGCATTTCCTTCAGCCTCGATTCACAAAGGTGCACTTGATATATGCAGGTGGTGAAGCACAAAGTGGAGGGGACTGGGGGTCTAGATGCAGTGCAGAAAGCAGGAACGTTATTAGAATTCTGATGCGGAACAACGATTGTGAGATTTTTCACTCTGTACAACCCGGCTCATATTTGGTTGAACACATGTTATTTTTAAATTGAAGGAGAAAATAACAGCTGTTCTGATTTTGAAAGAAAAACAACAAGATGATGAGACAATAAATATAACGCAATTACATATTATATAGTAAGGCCGTTAGAGGGTGTTGAAAGGAGTTATACAGATTCTTTGAGCGCTTGGCAAAGTGTTACAATCAATGAATTCGAGCTTGCTAAAGGAATTAGGGATGGAAAGAAATTCCAGTTTTTTTTTATTTGTTTTTTTTATGTGGCCATACAAAGAAAAATAAGTGCTTAATATAGTGTTTTAGTTATTAATATAGTCTGAATTAATAGCTATTATAAAATCAATGCAAATGAACTGTTCCTTCATACAGTGCGAATAAAATAAAATAAAAACACTATAGAAAACATGGCTGAAAAAGGGAACGCTGGGCTTTTAAAACAATTTAACAAAAGAATATGTCCTAAATGTCCTGGAAAATCACTGTCTGTTGGCTTTTGTAATTTTACAAAAATTTAAAACTCCCAGTTACTTAAAATAAAAAATAAAAATCATTAACAGACCTAATAATTGGATTGTTAAGATTATTTAAAATGCGTTTAGTGCTTTAGGGCAAGAACTGGGTACCACCGAGCTGGCCGGTAGGGGGTCAAAAACTTTGCCTTGGGTGCAGAAACTTGGCTCATGTTATTATAGAACATTACAACACTAATCATTTAGTGGTTAGTGACAACATTCAACATTTCTCATATGATTTCATTAAGAGAAAGAAAAGACCTCAAAAAACATGCCATTGTGTTACATGTGGCTGATTTAATGTACGGCACTCAAAATCACAATAGTTGGATCACTGATATGCAAAACCTAAAATATGTTCTCAGGAGTTTGTTCTCAGGAGACTAAACTTATAATTACTCAATCAATGTATACTAAAATAACCATTTAAATATGAGATCTGTGAACTTATATAACTTCAATTAGATTTTTTTTTTTTAAATTGGTCCTAAACACAGATTTTCTAAATAAATAACCTTTTCTAGCAGGTAAAATTCGATTTGTGTTTTGAGATCCTTTCTTTATAGCTATGAGGTCTAAAATGGCCTTATTATTTGATGTTTTTTGTTTTTTTTCTTAAAGCAATTTGAAGCAAAATTGTAATTATTGCAATAACATGAGCAACAGATACAAGTTAGTTTGAATCTCACCAGGATGGATCCAAGTTATCCAAGCCCCCCTTATCAAATGAAGCTCTGCAAAAGCGAGTTAGCAATGTAGTCCACTTAAATTGTTCACCACATTTTGGCTTGGGCTATAAAACACAGCGGCTTTCTTGCGTATTGTCAACAAAGGCTAATCTTCATACTGAGCCTGAGATAACCAACCTTGATACACATAAAGCTTGCCATACCTTTACTGAAAACTGAGTATTATTCTAGCTAGCATTCGCATTTCAGAACATACGGTTCTGAAATGTTATCTGTCTGCTGTTGTTCATCACGTTTCCAAAGCTTCACTGCAAACTAAAAAACAACAAAAAAATTAATAAAATAATTACAAGTCTCAGCCAGAGGGGTAATAGTAATGACGAAAAATGCTGGGAGTTTGGCCGCTGATGCCCGGAGGTGACAGCCCCAGAACTGTGATGACTGGGGGGGGGTTAGTGGAAGGTTACGTGGAGCATCAAGACCTCGGCGTTGTCTCTGTGCACAGGGGTACGTGGGGGTGTGAGGAAGGGACATGCCTCAAACCCCTGCCTATAAACCCGCCTCTGGCACTTTCACAGAAAAGATGTGATCACACAACCCTTGCTCCTGTTGGCCTGTAAATTGCAAGGACGTCATAATCCTGCAGTGGTTTGATAAACTTTTAATGCGCTTTTCGAAGTTAAATAACAGCTAGCAGTTTTGGAATGCTCATCTTGAGAGTGGTGGTTAGTTTCTGCTGATGGTGCTGTAAACCAATGTTTGCCACATAATATTGATCAGCCCGGTCTTTCAAATGGGGAAAAAGGTTCTGTTTTAAGGAGCTTAAGGACCACTAGCTTGCCACTGAATTACATTTTTTTAAATCTACTCTTCCACGCTGGTGGCCGACGGAATAGTGGATTTCTACATTTATTTAGCTGTTTATGACAGAATAGCAGTATCTGACCCAGCGCCTAAAGAAGGTGAAGTCAGGGAGAAGAGTTGACCGTGTCCTGGTCTACTGTTAGGGTTAGGACCACACACTCATAATTCGTTTTTGTTTGTTTTGCATCATCCTTATGCCGACATTGGCAGTTGCCCCCCACATGAGAAGAAGGGGCCCTCCGATGGAAGGGGAGGGGGGAAAAAACAAACAGAAATGGAACTGAACTCAAACATTAAAATCTATGCAGTCTTATGGCCTTTGCAGAGCAATTATATTTTGCTGGAGTAGTTTCTGATCAAAATAGAATTATGCCTTCATGTTAAAAGCGATTTTACAGTTGACTGTAACATATGGGCGGACCAAAACAAGCTCTTTTCGTGCTATAATAATAATAATAATAATAATAATAATAATAATAATAATAATAATAATAATAATTTCTTGATAATAAAATTTACTACTTCGTTATTGCAATTTATTCATCCCAGAACCAAATCTAACTTTTTTCAGTCTGCAAAAGGGGCAGACTCAGGTATTGCTTGTTCTGAAAGCAAAAGTTGGAGGGCACATGACAGCAGCTGTTGACCAATCACAGCTTACATGCCTGACAGTTAAACAGGAGCTGCAAAATCTCCAATTCTTAGTATTTGTTTTTCTCTAGCTGGCAGATGAGATTGAGTGTATTTTGCTTATGTGTTTTGTCAAGCCATTGTTTCCTGGAGTTACTTTGTTACTTGTTCCGTTTGGCTTATCGTTCCGTTCATTGTTTAAGTTACATAATGTTTACAAGACATAGGTCAGAGAATTTACATAGTGTGGCTTAACAATGGGTAGGGAATCTGTGTTCCATCCCTTTACGTTTTTTGCCCTGTCCCCTTGATCATTGCTAACAGTCCTCAGCTGTGTAACTGATATACAGCTGGTGGAAATGGTTGAATCAGCCACAGCATAAAAGCCTGCGGGTTTGTTTAATAAGGTGCTGGTACCTGAGGGGAAAGCTTATTTGAGCAAAACAAAATAGTGAGTCAAAGGATTAATGACTGTTTTTGGGTTTTGACATGTTCTGAACCTGAACCTGAACCTGAAACAGAATCTGAATCTGAACCTGAACCTGACCCTGAACCTGAATTGTGCTTTTACATTTGTTGTTCATGAGAACCTGGTTTGCATTAACAACACTTCTTTTTTCATCAAATTGTGTACGCAATATCCTGGATTTGGCTAATTCAATTCAGAATGGGGCCGAGGGGCCACGCCCAGATTGAAAGCCCTCGTTGTGCACCTGAATGTGGTTCCTCTGATGACAACCACTCAGTCTTATAAAGTGGGCCAGCATTGCTGACTAGAAGCGGTTAGTTGTGCGCTGTGGCTATGTATTTGTTGAGGGTTTTGTTGGTTACAGTTTCGGATTTGTTTTTATTATTTAAATCAATATGAGTATGATAAGCTGTTTTATTATGTTTTTCCACATTGAATTATTTATTTTGAATTTCTTCCTCTTCGTTGCTGTTTCTGAATTTGTTATTAAAGATAAGATATTAAAGCCAAATAAAAGGCATTGCTGAAAACCAGTCTCCCCCCCCCAGACTGGGCACGCCCAGGCGTGTTTCAAGGACGCTGGTAAAGAAAGATAATAGTGAAGTAATAATATACATGAAGTAAAAATAGTTTTTCGTACCCAAAATAATACATGTTTTGTGTGGGTTTTAAATAGGTGGTCAACGGTGTTCCTAGGGTTAATGTTTGTTTATTTTCTGGTGTGCACAGATGTTTACATTTTAATTATTCTCACAACAGGAAATAATTATATCTTAAGGTTGCTGGTTTATCTACAAAAATTGTACAAACCATGCCAACTGTGCTTAGAGTAGCCTACTAACGCTATGTGAGGCTTGCATTTTGTCGACTGTCCATAGATTATAGGTTCAACAGAATAGTCTGCCTTGCAAAACAGCAACAAAGGTGGCGATAACACATGTAATGATTTACCTAGCATTGCATGTCCATATGTCTACTGTTTCTTCGTAGAAAAATTTACTCAGTTAGCTTACCAGTAATGAAAACTAGGTTGCCTAGGTTACCAAGCCAGTAAGCACTGTGGTTCGATGGCAGCAAACATTGCAATTACAAGTAATCACTCATGTAGTTAAGCTAATTATACATGCAAGTGAGGATGTTAAAAATACTACTGTTAGATTGAACGATTGGACAAAACAAGTGAGCTAAGTGAAGTGGGATGGTATGACCAGCGGTGATGTGTGCACCTGTATTTTAGAGACTGGTATTTCAGAGAGGCTTTTCATGCAATGCAGTGCCTAGAGTTTAGAGAATCGTACTACAAACAAAAAACACCCAAACACCCAGTCAGCGACTCTGCGTTTGGCAAAAACGGTTTGTTGGTGGGAGTGGTCGAAGGATAATTGCAAGAATTTTTCAAGCTAGAAGGCGGGCCGCAAACAATACAGTAAAATAGAATGGCAACTCAGAATGCGCCAGCCTATTACAGTAGACGACCACACTGGGTTCCATTCCTATTGGCTGAAAATAAGAAGAAGCGGCTCAAGCGATGACCACTTAAGGAATGGAAAAACATTGCCAGGTCTGATGACTCCTGGTGACTCCTGCGTGCGTCATTCCGATGACAAAGTCAGGATTTGACTCCATGGCCCCATCCTGCCTGCTGTATGGGGGTGTGGGGGAATTATTATAATTTTTTTTATCTGGCACGTTTGAATGCCACAGTGTATCTGAACATTGTTGCTAATGAGGTGCATCCCTTCATGCCCACAGTTTACCCTTCGTCACGGATACTTCCAGGAGGATAATGTGCTGTGTCACAAAACAGGTATTGTCTCAGAAAAAGGACAGCGAGTTCAGTTTATTTGAGTGGCCTGCACAGGCCCCAGACTTCAACCCAATAGAGCATCTTGGGGAGGAGATGGAACGAGCTGTTTGAAGCATGAATGTACCGCCGTCCAATCTGCAGCAACTGTGTGATGCCATCGTGTAAGCCAGGATCAACATTCCTGTGGAATGTTTCCAACAACTTTCCCCATAGAATACAGGCTGTTCCAATATTGTTAGATGTACCTAATAAACTGGCCACTGAGTGTATGTGTCAACAGTGCCATTCAATTGTTGTCGCATGCGTGCAACAAGATTATATACTTCTGTCAACATGTCACAATGACATGCATACTCAAATTTGTGTGAGAAGTCTTTGATGCATATAGCTTCAGTTTGTGGAGATCACATGAATAAATACAACCGTTTTGCGCTGCCATTTCACTTGTCATGAAGGGTTTTGAATACAGCCTGGATTTTTACGTTTCTCTGTCTTGGGCTGCAGATTTAAAAAAAAACCATAGCCCTAATATCAAGGCACCATGCGTATGTTTTATTTCCCCGCTGACATTTAACCGAATCTGGCATTTATTTGTAAGCCCAGCCTGTTTGGGATGCGGGACTTCAATTGCATATTTATTCATTGAATTAGCTTGTTGGCGATTTGACAGTTTGTGATTTACCGATCACAGCAGTGCTTGTCATGCCATTGAAAACAAGAATAATTCCAATAAAACTAAATATAAACACAGACCCACCCAGCCAAAGGGAATATTTTGTGAATGGCTTTTTTATTATTAATTGAGTAATTGGAAGGAATGTGTGTGTTTTATGTCCTGAACTTGGTACTCAAAGTAAAAAGGATCATGAATAGCTTGTTGGTCCCTTTAGCAGAACCTACTGGAAATGTTCCCCCATCAGAAAACCCCCTGGTGAAAACATTCCACTGTCTCTACCCATAGGCGGTGGACCATTTTTTAAAGGGTGAAAGGGAATTTTTCTTGTGTTTTAATCCGGGGAATGTCCTCTATCGCGATGAATTTGATTTGGTCTGCTCCATAGTTTCAATAAACTGAACCTGATTCTTATCCCCACATTTGTAAATTAATACTTACAAATATCCCCGCAATTAGAGCCAGCGTCACCGGTGGGTTAAAAAAAAAAAAAACCTTGTCTAGGGGGAAAAACAAAGACCTCTGTTATTCAGCAGCAAATATAAGCACTTGATATCTCTGACCATACATTGTTTAACAGTGAGGGTCCCATTCATCAAGCGCCGAAATGTGCTGAGCGAGAGCGTGCGTTGGGCCTAAGCAGTCGCCACGGGCCTCTCGGCACAAGACGAATGGCTCTCCTGTGAAAGGATACAATGCAAATGAAGCGCTGGATGAATGAAGATGAGACAGAGAAAAAAAGGGGGCAGAAAGTGAAATAAATGCCTCTGCTGTTTTTCTTCCTGTTGCATGGCTGGATTTTTCTGGGTATCTTCGCCTGTTTATTTCCACCCCTTTTACCTCGAGGTTGATTGCTGAAATGAAAAATATTTTTTTTATTTAAAAAAATGGTATAGTATTTCACAGACCATTTTAACAAACCAGCGAGCCCTGATGAAGTTACATATTAATATTTACAGGAGGGTTTTTTTTTTCTGACTGCAGAGCTCAATGCTAACCTGCTGGATCATCTGTGTGTCGTATCCAATGGGATGTCACCCAGACGCGGCACATTCCTCTCATGCACACGGGGAGTGCCGACCATTTCCAATGGCCCCACTTGCCTCTCAAGTGTGTCTTTTATATTTTCACTTTTGATTCTGTATTATATGTGCCTGCCCTGGGGACTGTGAATTACACGTTATAAAAGGGATAGGCCTGTGGGAAAGGATTTCATGGAAAATCCAATGGATTTCATGGAAAATCCAATGGATTTCATGGAAAATCCAAAGGATTTCCTTTTTCCCCTGTAAGTCAATTCATTAATATTATTAGTATTATTTATTTACCTAGATTTTAGGAATCTAAAGTAGTAGTACTGTTAAGGAGCCATCTGCACCTGGGCTTGTTGTGAACCAACTCTCTGCTGACGGTGATGTCACTCCCAAAGGCAGGAGAACGATTGGTTCCTAACATGCTAGTTGTTGCTCCATCGGGAGGTTGGGATGACCCAAGTTCGATTCCTAATCGAGGTGAATCGCGCACACACATCTTATCAGTGTCTTTGCCCTCTGTCATACCACACTGGCACTGTGGAATGCCTGCCACAGCACCACAGGCAGTCAGGAACACAGTTAGTCCATGGTCGATAGTGACTAAACGCTCTTATCCAATGCGTGAACAGTGTTGCTAGGATAAGTTGTTTGCCAAACACACGTCTCATTTCCTTGTTTACGATTTCTTTTTCTACGATCTTTTCTTTAATTTAGGTTGACTTTTAAACAAAAAAAGTTTTCTCCCCCGCCATTCAGAATGTAATTTTACCAGATTAGAAACAAAAATGTAAATTAACTAAATAAGCATAGGGAATGATTACACAGCGAAGCGTAGATGGAAAAAAGGCTGTAAGACTTCCAAGTACATGATTAACTTGTAAATATTTTGACTGTAAAAAAAAGCATAGTATTTACAGGACTGGAGCTGGCTTTTTTGCATTTGTTAATGAGGCATTGATGCACAGTAAGGCCTTGTTATGAGAGCAGTTTTTTTATAAAGACGTGGCCACATGCCTGCTTTGCCTCAATTTTGATCCATTGATTGCCAAAGCAAAACTCTAATGGTTAGACGTTTATATATATATATATGGATGTGTCTGTGTATGTGTGTGTGAATGTGTGTGCAAGTGTGAGAGAGAGTAAACACATGTATCAGTGGGTGCAGAGTAATTGCTACACTTCCATGCTTTGATGCAGAATCTGCCGCTTAATTTGCCTGATCAGAACCAATTTGTATGCGAGCCAAAGGAAGTGGCAGGGCCTGTGCAAGGATGACTGAAAACTGGTTGAAAAGACTGAGTGATGGTCTGGCAAATTGAGGGTAAAATATAGCCTGTGAGATAGACAGGTGTGTGAATGGCCAGTTTTCCAGCATGACAAGGTAAATAGAGAGATGCACAAAGTGGGCCAGAAAATGCCTGCTATGGACTCGAGCGTGTTGGATGATGGGTAATCCAGACAAGGTGAATATAAATTATTGCTTTAACGTCTGCTTCTTTTATATGACCAAGATTTGATTTTCCTCAAATTGATACCAATCTCTTTTTTTGGTTTGTTTTCAAAATGTGAGCTTTCCATCATGTTTCAATAAAACATGTACTGATTAGTCTGCTAACACATTCACAGTATATTATAAACTCAAAAAGGCCCAAAAAAAAAGTTTGAACTGTTGTACTTCCAATTGTTTTATACGATCAATGAAATAAAAAACCAATTCAATGATTAAGTCTTCTGGGACGTTTCTTACTAGCTGCATACAAACTACCATTAAAATATAAATTAAACAAATGGGTCTTATAAATTCTAAGAATTGAACCAATACATGATATCTAGAGATGTTATTAAATTCGGTGACATAACTAGCTACCCCTTGATGCTAAAAAGATTATTTGCTATGTCTTTTTTTTTTATCATAGCTATCTTGATTCAAGTACACTGTAAGTGCAGCTTTAAATTAATTCTGACCTCTGGTTCTTATAAAATCACAAGACTTTAATAATAACATTATTTAACATTTCTCAAACTTAGGACATGATCTGGCCACAGTAGTTAAATGTCATTAGAAAACTTCAAAGCTTTATACATTAGCTACCTTTTGTAGCTATCTAGAGTGCTAAGGTTGAAAGGTTATCTTATAAAATAGCTAAATTTAGCCAAACACAAAAACAGAGACGCTAAAAAAGGAAAAACTCCAATCAATGGCAAACTACCACCCACCTGCGCAGATTGAGATATGAGGGGAAAAAATGCCCATCAAATGAAAAGGGGATAAATTATCATAAAATGTAATTATATAATATGGTTGGTAACATTATTTTGAAGAGACAAAATGTGTGCGAAAGATTTCATGATAGGACGCACTTTGAATAGCTTCGAAATAAAATAATATATTTAATTATTTCTTCATTTATTTAATAATATAAATCACATGAATCATAAAATCACACAGCCAGTTATTTTGACCCCAAAGACCTGCATTTGGAAATATAAAAAGTGATATAACATCTTTTGTTACAAATGCATGCTGCCCACAGCATCAAATATAGGCATCCTTATAGAAAAATAAATTCCCATTTTAAAAGCATGCCCTGACCGGTTAAAAGTAAGTAAATATTGATTCGATTTAAGTGCTGAAGTAAAAATAGTATTTTACTGGTGTCTGCAATCTGTCTCGACCTTTGTCGTCTCCAGGAAACACAGTGACCAACTTCTAATTGCCAGAAGTTTGCTTATTGATGACACAAACAGTTGCAAAAAGCTCTCACCTCTGCAAGATAAAGGTTGTTTTTTTTCTAGTTTCTTCTTTCTTTGCAAATTTTGATTACCTTACCATTTCCTTTCCTTAAAAGTATATAAAGACACTGCTTTCAGAAAACATATCTATCCGGGCCTATCTATCCTATCTCTTCATATTTGGATTCTTGAACATCGAAAACAGCAAATCACATTCACAGACGACAAAGACTCATGATTGACACGGTCAACATGATCTCGGTTCAAGAGTCTGATCTGGATCAAAGAGCCCATTCTTGATAGGTCAAGCGCATCTTTGATCTGGTGTGGGGAAAGGGCTGAGTTGGCATAGGTCTGTGTTGGGCGCGTGGCGGTTTGAGATGCAGTCAGAGAGGGACACACTTCTCCTACACAATTCCAGAAAAAATAAAATAAAATATACAGATTTTTTTATGGAATATGTAGGACAGTTACCAAACATTTTAAGAACAGCCCAATGTATATTTAGTGTCTTGAGTCAAACAACATGACACTGATAAAGAAAATGCTGGCTTTTTTGTTTTGAAGCAAAACGTGACGAATGGAATGCGGTGATGTGGAACTCATTCCTGAAGAACACCATATCCATTTAATAAAGAGACCATGCCTGTGCAGTATAGTATTGGGATAAAAGGATTACTACTGAATAATTAAAGGCAGAGGCACCCTAATGTGCCCCAAAGGCCTAGCTGTCACCCTGGACTGGCTTAGCCTACTTTTCACAAACCCTTGTGTGTTTGCTGACTATTCAGCTTCTTCAAACATGCCAATGATCTCAACTCCCCACCCCCCCATCCCCAATACCACCCCCCCTTCCACACACACACATACACACACACAAACACACACATACACACACACACACACACACACACACACAGAAGTACTCACATACACAGAAGCGCACTTGGCTGAATCTCTGAGAGCCCAATCAGAAAGCACTGCGCTTGGAACTAAGTCGCAATGTGAACAGAATAGTCATCGTCATCACATCACTTAATTATGCATGCCAGTCAAACTGGTTGTCATCCAAACAATCAATGGGACAGACTCTCCCGTGAACAACTTTTCTTTCAGGGGTCAGATTGTAAATGGCAAGTCCCAAGGAAAAAAACCCAAAAAAACCTGGGACATTGGATTTCACATAAATAAAGTATGAGTTCCCGTTTACTTATTTATTAGCAATGAAAACTCTGCAGAGATTCAATCAGAAAAAAAATGTGTTCACAAGCATCCCTGTTGCCACATTACCTGCAAGGTTTTCAGTGAAACAAGCAAACATCGTGATTGGAGTAATATAAATAAATCATCGTTCCTAGATAAAGTGCTTCACCCAAGGATTCACTCAAGTCCCTTCATCACTCTTTAATGGGCTGGCTTGGGAAAAAGAGAAAAAATAACATTCTTTAAAAACTTTTTTGAACAGGGAGAAGAAATATAAAAACGTTTAATAATTTGTTGGCACCGGAAGCCGAAATGTTGCTAAATGTTTCTCCTGAACGTAAAACTAAGGCATGAGCGTTATTAGCGGCAATGCTAGAAAGTGTAAGGATATTTGTCTTAACCCTGGTTCCCTGTAATGTAAATATTAACCACCACTAATGAGTTTCCCACTGAATTCTGAGCGGTGTGCCTGTATGCGCGAAAGCTCTTTGCTCATGTGATCGCAACTACAAAACGAAATCATCATTTTAGATCTGCCTCTTTTTACTACCGAGCCACTGCAGTACCGCAGTTCCTCCGAACAGTGATGGTTAACATTTCCATTTCAGGGAACCAGGGCTATGATAAATAACCCTACGTTTCCTTTGAAAAACGGTATATGGACCGTCACTAATAGGGAAGTGTGCACAATTTTACACGAGGACAACTGTATGGCTCTACATATGCCGGGTGGCAGAAGGCATGCAGAGTGGAGCCCAGGCAAGGGCCCGCTCTCACTGCATTGGGTGACAGTGCCTAACTGGACGTCTCCTGTTTGGACCCAAAAGCAGGATGCCGTGATCCCGCAACGCTCAAGCGATGCAATGTAGCGAGTGTAGCGAGCACAACAGACGGAGCCGCCGGGTTGCTCATTAAAAACCGCTGCGCAGGTCCATTATGTGACTGGCCATGCTGAGCCAAGCACGTCTGAGGCTCCCTGTCGGTGGAAGCAGCCGTAGGAGTCTGCCATCTTAGAGGGTTCGAAGTGCTCTCCCGGTAGTTCCGTGCCCATGAGTGCCGCTGCAACAGCAGACACAAGCGGTTCGGACCGAACAGCCAGGACTGGAGGAGAGCTCCGACGCTCCTCAAAGCAGCACCCACTGCTTGCAATGGACACCGGCTGTCACTGAATAACCCTCAACAGGGCGAGCAGAGATCAGAGAGTGCGATCGATGAGACCACATTCCGCCCCTCGGTGTGGACAAAGTCCAGAATCAGCCTAACCCTGCTCCTATCAGGCTTTCCTGAAAGATGATCCCTCATCCTACTTTCTACTGGCGATCCCTGTACCGTCTGCGGTGCCGAGAGTCATATGCGCATATGCGAAGGGACAGCGAACAGGGGTGCTCCACACCGAGTGTCCACCCACGGACTCCGGCCTGTTGGAGACCCAACACCCGGTGCATGCTGAGAGCTGTATGGCTCTACACATGCTAAGTGCCAGAAGGAGCCCAGGCAAGGGCCCGCTCTTAAGTTGACAAACTTGTAACTGAAAGGTTGCTGGTTCAAGTCCCACCCCAGCTGTTGTACCCTTGAGCAAGGTATTTAACCTGAATTGCTTCAGTAGAATATCCAGCTCTATAAAAAGACAAATGTGGAGATTGTGAGCAGTGTAAGTTGCTTTGGATAAAAGTGTCTGCTAAGCAACTAAACTGTAAATTGAATATCGCTGAAAGCTCAATCAATGTTCACAGGAAGAGGGGTCCTCCACTGCGTGCAGGGCATGTTTGTAGTTAAGGCAGACCATGCATGGGTCATGACTGTCTGTGCACTCACTTTGCATGAAGAGCAAGAGTGGAACGACATGTAGGCCAAGCTGACGTCTGGGTCAAACCCAAAGAGCACCAGACGTATTGTTAACAGTTAAGCGCAGCGGCGTGGGTTAGTTCGCAAAAGCGTTGATGTCGAATGCATTGAAGGAAGTTGAAGACGCATCTAGATATGGACATTTTTTCTATATGCGTTTTGAAAGCTTTCAACATAAAACAGGGCTCAGAGACGAAAACTTCGAACAGAAGGCTCAGCTCTAACTCAGAGCTAGCTCTGAAGTACAAGAGGCAAATCAAAAATGGTGAGATCACATGGCATACTGACATACAGTTTGGAGTTCTGGGGGCTCTTAAGGGGAAACATTTTCATATTTGAAAGGGAATATATTCTCGCACCATGCATCAAAATAAATATTTGTCTGTCCTCAGCTTTAATAACAGCAGTTGAGCTTGTAGGCAAAGCACAGATTTTTTTTTAGGTCTCAGCAATGGGGATGAAACCCCTGCAGTAGCAGAGAGTGGGGCTGTGAGTTTACATAGCATTCTTTTCAGAAATATAATTGGTGTAATACATCATAAAAAATCATACATCTCAAAACTTATCCTCAACAAGCTAGAGGTTGTTTTATTAGAGATTCTAATTGTGCGGGAGGAAATGGCTTTGGATGCAATATGTGCAAATATTGACAAAAAAAACAATTATAAGGACAGAACTCCATCAAAATCTTCAAACTTTCTTATTGCTCGCTATCAAAATAATCTTGCCCTTTTTTCTCAAAATAAAAAAATTTAAAAAGACAAAATTGGCCATTGAGTTTGGTCCACAATATCTGATACATATATTGAGAATACTTGAGTAGAGTAGAAAAGAGAAGAGAGAACAGAAAATAAAGATTTCCACCGGATGCCCGACACAAGCCTTCCCTGCAGGGGATGTCACTCACAGTTCCTGGCCTGGTGGTGACCCGGGGGGTTGGGGCAGGAACATCTGCGCAATACCTGGGCACCTCCTGACAGCCGCCTTCATGTCACGGCATGAGGCCTGCCACTAGATTAGACAGAAGCACTGTCTACCCCTGCCCACCACCCCCCACCCCTGCCCTCACCCTCGTAACGCTGCTTGGCAGCCATCAATAGAGGTGCTACCACGAGGACAGAAGCTGGAGATGCAAAAAAGTGAGAAATGGAACATTTTTTTAATGCTTTATTTGATCATTTTTATCGTTTTGCCGCAATTTAAAATCAAACACAATTGCTTTGGCTTTTATCAATGTAATCAGAGTCAACAAAGAATGTTGTGTAACTCTTTAAATGTCAATACAGGCAGTTTCCGCTATGCAGAACTATGGAGTGGGGATTTATCTCTGACCTTGTCTACCTAAACTACTTTCCTGTTCACGCATGCTCGTGAACACAGAAATGTGTTAAGTGTATTCAAAAACACACGTCATAATGTCTTCTGAAAGGGTATTCTTCGTCAAGGGACCTGTAATACTTCCTGATTTCAGGAATACATGGACTCACACAAAATGACTCTTGATTTCCCTGGGCAATAAAAATGAAAGTCGGTTGACCTCTGGGTTATGACCTGAGCGGACTCCATTCTGCAACATTTATATACTTTGATGTTAAAATGATAATGTACCGGGTGATTTAGACTACAGATCTTGACCTTCCTTTGACATTTTTCTCTGCTGATTTTCCTCTTGAGCGAATCGCTGACATTAATGCACTTTTAATAAACATTGAACATTTGGGACCCGTAGGACATGTACGCTGAATTAGTACATCTACAGTTCTGCCCATTGCCCTACCGGATGTGTGTATGTCACAAGTATGCTATTTTTGAAAAAATATAATGATACATGCAGTCAATATAAAATGTATTAAAGCTTTCATTGTGAAGCTAACTAAATACATTAACAAATAGCTGTTTTCTGACTCATTAGTCTTTCCCCTCTTTCATTAATTTTTTACACAGGTCTTGTATTAGCTGCAAGCGTTTCCTGATCCAAAATACAATGTGAAAAAGTACAAAGCGAGCGGTTTGTTAGGAGGTTTCACTTCTGCATGTTCTGTCATTTGGTTAACAAGGCTGTTAACTAAATGACAGGGCCAGTGGCATGCAAAGGCTGTCTTACTTTACTAACGCAGGGAACCAAACGAGGGAGAAATCTCTACCAAGACCCTTGACTTTTATATAATGTGTTCAATTGACCAATCAATAAATCAATCTAACTGTATTTCAAATAGCTCTTTTTACAAACAGGGGGTCACAATGTTCACCAGAGGGAACAATCGACATTTGTACAAACAAATTTCTTGTAGACCAGATATTGTAAGAAGGAAAAAAAAAACATTATCCATGACGGAATGTCCTGCGTCCTACACATCCTTAAATTATTATTATTATTATTTTTGAGGCACAAAGGAAATCTATACCTCTGAGTATTACAAGATATCACAAACATAATGTATATGTAGCTGGATGTTATATTTTTGGCAGCATTAAAAGAATGGCGGCTGGTGCATGTCTAATAAACTGGTTATGGACCGGTTGGAGATTATGAATGCTGGCCTCCTTATGCAATAATAGATGCTATAATGAAACCAGTGTCCTAGAACCAAGGCCGTCTTTTATTTTCTCTTTCAGCCCCATTAATTCTGTGCAGTGATCTGACGGACAAGGCTGCTGATAACACAATTTCCATCTGAATCAATAATGCTTTATAACTTTGCTAGCTATCTTTGCATATTAATTGACATAAAAAATCTGCACTCACTTAAGGGAGAAAAATATTCTCGCAAGGACTTAATTAGTGGGTGTTATCAATAGTCTTTCTTTCAATTTATTCTCAGAAAAAATTGGTTCCAAATACAACAGAACCAAATGGCTGTACTGACTGAATCTTCTTGAGAAACTGTTAAAAAAATACTTACTAGGACATACAGTATGCATATAAACCATATATAAATAAGTTTTTATCTTAAGACATGACTTCCCTGGAAAGATTAAATCCGATGTAACAGTGAAGGAAAATCTTACGTAGATATTTAAACGTGGGATACGTTATTTCCTTTCCGCTTAACAGAGTAAATAAACCTTTTATCCTTTCTAACATGCGAGCAAAAGTGGATCATTTAAACTAATTTGATTTAAAAAAATATGAGAGTCTTCACTTCCAGGTTCTTACAGGTAATTTGAAAGAAGAGGATTTCAATTGAATTGCTAGATACTCACTGACAAATGCACACAGACACACTCTTACACTGACTCATACTAAATGCCACCACACTATTGTATGTACACCTGCTCAAACATACAATCGTATACACATTAAACCCACTTCTGATCACCAGCAGAGGAAACAGAAATGCGGAGAAAAGATTTTATAACATATATTATGTACTGCTTCCAGACTATGGGACCCTATGTTATGTAATGGAAGTACATACTCCTCCATTTGACAAATGTGTGTATCTGAAATAAAATGAAATTTGGTTATCTAAGAACATGATTAGGTTAAATTAGGTTTTATATGGTCAAACGTGGTGCTTGGCCACCAAAAACTGATTTCAGCCATGCCATTTGGCACTTGAGGCAGTTCCTTCCGAAACTTGAAGCAGTGACTGCCCTCTGCTTTCTGATTTGTGATGTCACTCAACGAACCGAAGGCTCATTGACTGGATAACTCCCCTGTGGCCTTATGGTGTTTGTAGTGCTGAAGATGCGGTATTTTTTCCCAATGCTCACCTTGCTTAGCCTCAGACGACACGTAATTTTTTTTGGCCAGTTCCATTTCTACTTGTTCCATTATCCTTTTTGATAGGAAATCAAACACATTTTCAGCCACTAGCTCCCCCCCAAGGGATGAAAACATAGATTCCGACAGAGAGATGTGGACTGGTTTGGCAATGAAGATTCTGAAAAAGTCTCAGGGATGGCACCTTGATTTTTTTACCATTTGTTTTTAAGGTTTATCCAGGCAGGTTTATGTGGCGTTAAGGTGGTGAGGCGGAGCAGGAAGCTGTAATTACGATACTCTGTTTCACATGCTGCATCTCTGGCACCTTTCATGTCCCAAACCTGCCTCCTCATGAGCTTACTATCTTACTAACACAGTCACAAAGCACCTGCCTGAGAAATTAAACTCATATTATAACGCCGTCCAATTTACCCCTTCGGTTTAGCTCTGAAAAGCATATTCAATTTCTCTACAGATCTTTATTTTATAGTAATTTTATTTATCCCTGATTAGTCTCGAGCTATAGGACTGAGACTTTTGGAATTTTTTTTAATTCTTACTGCTTGTTCTGGTAAAATTGCACAGTCACAGTTTACAATTTAGTTTAAAATTTACAAAAAGTTAAAGGGATTGTTAATCAAACTTCAATGCTGGTACTAAATTTTGAGCACAGTGAAATAAACAACTGGAGTAAAAATTAATCTGTACTAAGTTACAGATTTCTGACTGCTTGTAATTAAAAGTCATGGCTGTAAATTCACAAGAGGAATGTCTCTTGCACATTTTGTTGTGTTTAAAAGCGAAAAACAGAGACAATACGGAGAACAGTTTTACGACCATGTAGAATCTGCAGCTGCACTATTTGTTCTTCCTGGGGTTGTGATTGGCGAGCGCACTAGTATGAACAATTTGTCGGAGTTGTCAATCAATCAAATTTATTTGTTATAGCGCAATTCTATAAATACAATTTGCGAAGCGCTGAACAGATTGCACTTTCCAGATGAAATCAAAAAATCCGAAATACTAGGGCCAAGCAAAAAAAATAATAATCCCTGAGGCAGGCTGGAGAAATCCCCCCTAAAAATGACATAATAGTACACACTTACAGAATAAAACAGCAAAAAAAGAGTAATCAGCGAGGAACTGAGTAGATAGCTGAGCAGCTTTAGCACTTTGTGGAAGAATGGAGGCAATGCACTACAGGTGGTTTGTTCTGGGTTCCTGCTGCCTGGAATGCACTGGAATTTATACCTATCATATCCCTCCCATTCAAGGAAGATGGGGAAGTAAAGAAAAAAACCCACAAGAAAGCAAAACATGGTTTTAAATTGACAATAAAGGAGGGCAGACTGAATTAATTCAGTGTTGAGTGTTGTACGGCATTAGCTAGCCTCAGCGGGTATAAACTATGGCAGTGGATTGTAGGGGGCTCTCTTAAATACAAAAGCACAAGGCTATTTAGTTCCTTAAAAGTGAGAAGTAACCTCTTTAAGTCAGCTCGGTGCTCTATGGGTAACCAGTGAAGTGATGCTTAGACTGGTGTGATGTGAACATATCTTTTTTTGCTTTGACTAAGTTCCTAGCATCTTGGCAGCATTTTGCACAACTTATAATGGTTTTGTCACAGTCTGTGAGCTGCCTGAAAGAAAGGCATTACAATAGTTTAGTCTACAGGTCACAAAAGCATGGATTCGTTTTTTTCTGTATCCTTTAGACTGAGAAAATGTTGGATACGACAAACCATAGAACATTCAATTGTGTTTAGAATGTTACTGTGGTTACTGACTTACTTTCAATTGTCACATCCCAAGATTCTATGGAAAGATAGCAATGGCACTGGGGAGGGGGGGCTTTCAGGTGCTTAGACTGCCCTAATCAAACTCGGTTGCCAATCCCTAGCACCCAGATTGTGCACTTGAACCAAGAACTAACCTCCAACAAAAAGCCTAAATTTTTTCTTTATTCTGTATGTGTCTTCAATCGTGTAATTTTCCAGAAGTTCTCTGGCCTCTGGGGTCTGGGAGTAATTTCCCAGTTTTTCTCTGGGTTTTTTTGGTTTTTTGATTCCCTCTGGAAAATGCAATCTGTTTCGCACATTGGGATAAATTCATATATCTACAGTAAAATGTGTCAAAGTAGAAACTTTTGCAACATCATTTAACCAATTGTTCAGCCAATGGGACCCGATTCAGAGTCAGTTGCAACACAATGTTAAAGCTATGAGTCGGTTCATATCAGATTCCTTTTCCTTCACGTCTTGCATTGCGGTTGTCAACAACAAGAGAGTTTCTGTGTGGGGTTAAAAAATCATGGAAGCAATTGCTACCACTTCCTGCTTGAACCTGAAGACACATAAAGCAAGGTAACTACCTTGATAGCTTAGTTTGAAAGTTTGCAAATAGCTCTGCAATCCGCGGTGTGTAGGCATATCCCATATGAAAGCTCTGTGTCACAGTATCCCTGCTATCTTTGACAAAACTATGCTCCAATTTACAATGTGGTATATTGACTCTTTGCAATGAATGAAAAAGCAGTGGCCAGCTAATCAATAGATGTAACCGATTTGGTGGAGAAGAAAAGGCTGATGCAGAAGCAACTGATGTAATGGAAGAGTATCAGATTGCAAGAGCTAACATCGGAAATGGCTAAATTGCAACAAGCTCAAGCTATACTCTGTCCATGGGAGCAGTGGTGAATGCAGTACTATTAATATCTCTTTTAACTTGAATAATCGTTTTATTTTTAATACAGTACACACAGCCTTATAGGCTCTGGAATCGAAAATGAAATCAGTTGATATATCAACTTTAAATACAAATACATTAGTTAGCAAGGTCACATTCGTCATTTTTTTAATTTATTTTTTTATACAATGTTTATCATATATCTAAAACATTGATTTGGTATCTTTTGATGTGTTGAGCCAAAGGGGATTAGCTGCTTTGCGGCATGCACTTTGTTATGTTGACATGGAAAAAACCCCCACATTATTAAATAAACTGTGGCGAACATCTGTGTTCCTGTTGACTAGAGGAATGCGTTGGCATTGAATGCTCTTTCTATTGAGACTTGAGGAACTGAAACTCGAAACTTGAAACTTGCTGACTTGACTTAATAAAGTAACTTGGCATTTGGAACTTTACTTCTGACTTGGAGGTGAAGACTTGAGATTTACTTCTGAGTTGCACTTCAGTGGCCTAGTCCCACCTCTGCTGAACGATTCTGTGTTTTGCTATTTCCATTTTGGTGGATCTTTTGCTGTTGCAGGCGAGATAATTTTCATTATTAGAGGATTCTGATGCAGATAAAACAATCAAAACCCAGGGAGTATATAGACAAGTGACAGATATGTCTCCAGGAAATGTCCCAAATCACTTTTAAAAAATTTATCAAAATAAACCAAAAAAATACCAGTATGCAAAATTGATCAAAAATAAAATACAGTATTCCCAAGAAGGGCTTAGTTTTAGTTTGTAAATGTTTGTTTTTTCCTCATAAAATGAATGTTTAAATTCAGATAAATTCCCCATGAATATCCTTTCTCCTACCATCAAGAGTACTATGTAGAAAGCATTGTATTTTTTTCCTGGGTAGAGTGGGCTAGGTTTTTTTTGTTGCATTTTAATTATTCCAAAGAAATAAATAATTTGTATGGCCCCTTTTTCTTTATTTTCTATGATGCAGTTTAAGCAGCATGCCTCTTAGGAACATGGAGTGCTTTAAAATCCTGCCCTTTCTGGCTGCTTCCTGTATCGGATCTGCTACGCCCAGCTAATATTTAAATTTTTCAAGACCATCGAATATACACTACCAAAAGTACACTATATGGACAAAAGTATTGGGCCACACCTCTTAATCATTGAATTCAGGTGTTTCATTCAGTCCCATTGC
>JAOVYW010017358.1:11151-35125 GCA_025775045.1 Hiodon tergisus | reverse complement strand
GTGTGTGTGTGTGTGTGTGTGTGTGTGTGTGTGTGTGTGTGTGTGTGTGTGTGTGTGTGTGTGTGTGTGTGTGTCCACTGCCAGACATAGCCTAACACCACGAGTCCCTTTCTAGGTAGATGGATAAAAGAAAAAGGGCATGTCTGTGAAGACATGTCTGGGAAGGAAGAGTTTTGGCAGCCCTGACACATGATTTTATTTTCTCCCTCTGTTCCATCGTTTGTTTAAAGGTGACATGTTGACAGAATCGTTTGAATTTTCCTCAAGACAATAACATTTATTTGACATTGTGAGCATTTATTTTACTTTTGGAAAACTTATGGCAAGCCTTCAGCATGGTAATTGACTTTCACATACTAGATATTTTGCTCCAGAATACAATGGCTGTGTTTGTCCCACCCCCAGGTCTGGAATCCAGCTTTCTGACTGACTACTGTTTCACACCACTGTCATATTTCCCAAAAGCAAAGTGCACGCTAGACTGGCATGAAAAATCATGCAAAGTTCAAATTTTTCCACCAAAAGTCGATTAAAAATTGATTTATAGCTGATGAGGTTTGGACGGATGCCAAAACGGATGCCTAAAGTGATAATGTCACCAGTTATACTTCACACAGTGATATTTTGTCAATTGGAGGCTGATTAGAAATCGATTTATTGGCTGTGCCAGTGAGCCTCTGATGTTGAGTCTTGTGTAGCTTTTACTTGGAGTGGTGATATGCTCTCAGCAGTCTTAGCTCACAAGTCAACGCGCCCCTCTTCCCTCTTGTTGAATTCAAATAATCCAAAACAGATTTGTGGGATTTCAGACAAGACAGGTTGGCTGGTGCATTATTTTAAAAATAGACCAGTGGCATTTTCCGTTTTAGGTATTGATCGTCCTCAAAGACAGTATTGATTCTGAAGATTGAAGTGCCCAGGGGTTAAAAAAATAATTGAAAGAGCACTTTATTTATGAACAAAAAATGTCTACTATTTA
Organism: Hiodon tergisus; assembly: GCA_025775045.1. Lineage (NCBI taxonomy): Eukaryota > Metazoa > Chordata > Actinopteri > Hiodontiformes > Hiodontidae > Hiodon > Hiodon tergisus. The sequence goes on along the minus strand of JAOVYW010017358.1, from coordinate 34,146 downwards.
CTGGGAAACTGAATTATTGGTGCATTCTTGTAAATCAGAGAGGTTTGAATAATCTACATAGGAATATAAGTATTCCAGTCATCAGTTGCTGATTGAATGTTTCCATAAAATACCATCTAATTGCTCTCATGTATTTTCTTACATTAGATTCTTCTTTTATAGCAAATCAAAAGACTAAATGGGGTAAAGAATAACATTTGCAATGCAAATAATTGGATTCCATTTGCTACCAAGGACTTCCCTGGTATTAGCTTAAATAGTTTTTTGCCAAAACAATTGAATTACCCTTGCCACTTACATTTTCATCTGAATTAATTTAATACAATTGAATGAGATCTTACAAAGCACCGATTTAAACCCTTGAGAGTAATTTGAATAATATGAGGGAAAACATTACTCTGCTGAAGCATTGCTCAGAACACTCAGCATATGTTTAGTATTAGAGGTACTGAATATTCAAATAAGAGTATGGAGTATTCATTTTGAATGTAAATTTTACAGCGTGAGCGATAATTGTCTGGAGGCATCATTCCTCAGTAATCCGCTACGGTTTCTTTCTTGATCTTTTTCGAGATGTTGGTGGCACGGTCGCAGAACACCCACTAATAGCACTGCAAACGACACAGTACAGGCTATGGTGGTACTTAACGTTCAAGCAATTCAGTATAAAAACCAGTGGCCTGTGAGTTTTCTTTTGAACTAAACAAGTTTCACGTCAATTGACTTTGCTTCTCTTCTGAATGTGTCCTACATTTTTGTTGTTGTTGTGGTTTATAGTTTTTCATATTAAGCTGTAAATTTAATAAGAAGTAGCCTGAGTCTGACACATGAACAATGCATCTTTAATGCATATATGGAATTAAACATGCTCATGAAAGCTAGCTTTGAGCAAAATATAATAGTTTATTGATAACATATTTTTTACACATACGTATACAAGCGTGTATTGAAATCCAAGGAAAACTTGATAGTTGACAAGTGAAATTCCTGCAAAAATTGCCCAGCTACTTGTGCGCATATGCACATGGAAATGTGTATGGGGAAATGATAGGCGTTTTAATTTTCAGCAACATTTACAATGGCTAAAATCACTTTCCTTATTATAAATATATAGCACGTCCTTATGCAGTGCGGCGTTTATACCACATTTTATTGACATTAAACATTTTCACCAACTGATCGCTTAAAACTGTACAATGAATTTATTCATTACTATAGGCACTTTCATTGGAAGACTGTTCAATCAATCAAATATAGCAGGTCCACCGGCGGCAAGATAGATAATGGAAAGCTTTCATGGAGTTACAGGTGCGGGGGTGAGAAACAGGAAGTGTTCGTTTGGAAAACCGCTGGAACGCGCAGAAAGAAGATCAACATGTCAAATGATGTTCGATATTGTGAGAGGTTTTCGTACCTCTTTCTAAAGTTTACACTGATCGTATATTCTACAGTATTTTGGGTGAGTTCGTTCTTTTTTACGCCATAGCCGCCGAGTTCATATTTGCTTTCAATTGTAAAGTTCACGAGCTGTGCGTACTGGGCGCTTGAATGTTTTGTAAACAAGTATTGCAATGTCAAGTGACAGTATACCTTTTTTGTACGAACGAATTGTATTAATCCACTAACCAAAGAGACGGTCAGTTACATCGCATAAATCATGGTTTCGTGTACTTTTTAGCTACGTGTTTTTATCTTGTGTATATTGGTAGTATAGGTTAATAATCGTAACCTAGCGATATGGCTAAACCCCACCCAAATGCTGAAGTTTCACGTGCATGATAAACCGTACCGTCGGTCAAACTTTTTTCTTCTGTATGAGAGCTGCTGAACACACTCGAAATTAATGGTGCATTTAATATAAATATATATTTACTTTTTTCTAAATCATAGGTAGGTGTAAAAGCTTGGTCTTAAGAAAGGAACTGAAGGCGCTTTTCATTAAGAAGAGATGAATTTACTGGGAGTGTAGTCTGCTTCTATGACTCATTAATGTATTTATTTTTTCAGTCGATCTAACCTTTTCGACCTAGTGCTCGTGTTGTGTTATTTAAGTATTTGCTGTGCAGTGTCGGTTTCGATGAACAGATGCCAAACGTGTAAGTTAATTAATATTTTAGTTTTTGGTTTTTAGTTTTTTTGCAAAACTGGTTTAAAAGTTTGTTTAAAGTTATTACCCGGAGCTTTTTTGTTCTATAGTAGGCTATAGCTAACTTTTCAAATTAAAGAAGAATAACGTAAAAGTGCATTGGCTGAGTTGGTGCATTATTAAAGTCGCAAGTTTGTTGTCCTATTTGAAGTTGATTTTGTTTATAAGGTTCAATCATATCCAATTATGATGGATACGTTTTCCTGCCTCTGAAATGAATAGCACGTCATCCTTTAATAAGCGTTGTGTTTGACTATTTAATTTGCTGATATGCTTGACATTGTGTTTCAGTGCTTTAACGTGAGTTAAACTTGCTTGGAATACGAACTAGAGAGACGTTCTTGTTTATGTTAATGACTTCACTTTTGGGTGTTTAGGGCTTCAGAGCCAGTTTTACTAGTCTCTGCACTTTGTCTTTTACAAATAGCCTGGATCTATATTGGTACTTAGAGCGATATGTATGATTTGAAGGTACACCAGGGTACTGCTTTTACATTTTGTCTACATTTTCTGTTGAAGGGGTCACATAAACAGGTCAGTCAAAGTAATTTTGCACTACTATGCTGATCAGTGGTGTTTATATGCTATGCTCTGTGTTATTCTTTGTTTTTAACAGTTTAAATACATTTTGGGGTGAATAACAAGGTTTCAATTCAAAAATATTTAATATTGAAAGGCACACTCATTTTAGTTGTGGCGTGTTACCTTTGTTTGCTTAGTCTATTGTGGGGCATTACAAGAATCATTGCACTTTTGGTAATTGTTGGGCTGTTTTATTGAGTTGAGGTTATTGTTTTCCTCCCATTCATTTTAGTCAGATCTTTTTTCTTCCACTGTTTGCAATACTTGCTGACCTATGAAAACATGAACATTTCTATTTCCTGGTAGATTTTAGAAAATATATTCTAGTTACTACAATACTGAAGAAATATTTTTAGTGTTTCCTTTTGTTATTTTTATTATTGTCTCATGGGTGCATATTTATTCCGAACTTGTGCAGGAATTATACACAGCAATGACTCAAGGATGTGGCCGACAACTTCCAGTCCTCAATTAATTTTAACTGATAACTACGACCCTTGTCAAAGTCAGGGGAAAATGTATTTAGGCAAAACCAAAGGCTTTTTTCTATATTATAAAGAAATTGCTAAATGTCATAATAAACGTACCCCTTCATGGGCTAATGTAATTAAAAGTGCACTAAAAAGGAGCGAGAATAGTCAGTCAACGACAGAGAGCCAAAATCTGCTCATTTCATCCCAAGGCCTTTCAGCCAGCAGCGGGCTCATGCGTGTTCAGACCCGTCTCAGCATGCGTATACAAAGCATTAGAGTTCCCTCTGACCTACAGACGGCTCTGTAGCAGAAGCCTACTGCGAGAACATCTGTTGTCCTGGTTTTTACTCTCTGAATCGATAAGTGTTATAATACTGGTGTGACTGGTCAAAAGATGCCTTTTTGGAGCTTAATAACCTTAGATTTAAAAAATAAAAACGTAAGGAAGTTCTCTGGTTCTTTTCACAGGATTTAATGTGAAATCATTTACTTTTAAAAAAGAAAAAAAAAAACTCAAACATGTCTTCCCTTAGTCTCGTTTTATTGTGGTTGAAGAGATTGAGTCGCTTTATTTTCTTCTCATCTTTAGACCTAAAACTAACCCGATCCTCTCTGTACCTTTTTTTAGTGATTCAGTATCTTTTTTCATACCAGAGCTGCACATGATATTCAAGATTAGGTATGACTAAAGTTTGACGGAAAATTGGCTATAAATACCGACATTCTGTTTGGGATCATTGTGCTGAACCTAACAACAGGCTTTTTCTCTCTCTGTGTATTCTAATTTTGCCAATGGACAGGACTTTTGGTTATGTTAAAATGGACCCTTGTTAACAACAGATAATTATGTAAATGCTATTGAATATAATAATCTGAAATTCTTCAGCCCTGTTTAATCGGTCTCTCTCCCTAATGCACTTTGACCCTTATCACTAGATTCACAATTTTTTTTTTTTTTTTCGCTTTCGCATGACCTGACATGATTCGCTAATTCAGTATGCAAGCAAAGAACCAGTTATCTTCAAAAACTACTCTTTTGGCAATTACAGCAGTTGGAGCTCATTAGCTGGAATCTCCGGCTTCGTTTTTCATTTCTGCCTTTCAAAGGACGCTTGTCATGAGATCGTACGGCTTGCGTTCGCATCAGGGTCCTGATGAGCTGCGTTTAGTCTAGGCCCCTGAAGGCTTTTAACCTAAAACAGACAGTTGCAGACTGTAAATGTCTGCTGGTATTCAGTGCCAGGACTGACATCGGAACCAAACGCTGTGCCAAATGATTGTTTCTGACATTGCTGTCATTGTCTGCGTGTCTGTGAGATTCTCAATTGCTGGAATCTTTATGAAAGGAGCTTGTCACCCTTGTCACTGGCATCAAAGTGTGAAATGCAGACTTGGCCTATTTTTTGATTTATTTATGGTTTTTATTATTTGGTGTCGTGGGATATAAATTAATCTGTAAATTACTTGTTTGTTGTATAAAAGCGTTTTGGTCAGTGTTAAATGTCTGGTAATGGAGAACACCACCTTCTTGGATCGAATGAGTTAAATCATTTAAATTGGAATTTAATTCAGTGTTTTACTGCAAGTAATTGTCTTGTTGCAAAAACTTGAATACCATATACACATTAAATAAATAAAAATGTTTTACAGAAGAATCGTGGCGGTGTCTGTTGGGAGCCCTGTGTAGGAATTTTAAACTTTAAAACTGCCCTTTTTTTTTTTTTTGTTCATTGCCGATAGCATTCAAAATAAAAAATCTGAAATGAAATTTCAGGTAGGAAAAGCGCTGCAGCTGATCCATGCTAGGCACGTAGAGGAGAGTAAATGTGTTATTCTTTTCTCATTTCGTTTCCCAGAACTGCTCATTCCCATGTGGGTTTGCTTTAGGCCACAGTCTAATCCTGGAGCGCTGGGGCACCGGGCAGCAGCTGTCGACGCTTTCTCTGCTTAGACAGGATGCCAGGCCATCACAGGCTGCGTGAGCATGTAGGAACACACGCACACCTGTGTGCATCAATTAAAAAACTCCATGTAAACGGCAATATATTCTTGATGGCACTTATTTAAACCCGGACATTATTCCAACACACACGATCAAATAAGAATGTAGAATCCAAGAATATGTTTAGTCAATTTATTTTCATTTTCTTGCCACAAACATCACAAAGCATCATTGCCACAAACGGAAGGAGTCCATTGCAGTTTTCGGTTGTCGGTCGGTGTTCTCAGGCACACTAGTTTCCCCCCCCCCCCACATTATCACCTTGCAGCCTGATGTAATCAAATCAAAACGAAGGAGGTGAGGGTGGTAAGTCTGGTGTTAAACAGATGAGTATCTGTCCAAGGCTGAAGGCGTCATTGCCTACTGCCATTTACGACCCAATTTCCCTCTTGAAAATTTCCCTATCAAAATAAGCCGAGTTTATTTATTTCTGAGGAAATTATTATTAGTATTGCCTGTAATTCAGAGTAACTTGGTGGCAATAGATTTTTGTACTGTGGAAGAACTGAAGGGGCGTAACTGATCGTTTAATAAACTTGATTAACTTTGAAATGAAATTTGATTAATTATTTTGTATAAATTAATTCATTAAGAAAAAATTTTTTCCCCAGAAGTACTCGGATAGAGAACCAGATGGACGTAACTGACATTTTCATAATTAATTCATAAACAAATTGGATTAACTGTTTTAGTTTAACACATACATTTAAAAGGCATATTTTTATGAATTTATATCAATCATGGGAAGAACATATAATATCAAGATCCACCATTAATGCTATTAGCAATAGCTAAGTGACGTTATCTACTATTGGCTTGTCTGGCAACTTGGTAACTAAGTTGTATTTTACAGAAGACTAAGGTGCTTGATGTTATCTAGCTAGCCACTTAAGTAAAATGAGCAACTTTCACATGTGCACCTGCTATCGGTAATGTAAATTGCTTGTAATAAAAAGACGGCAAGTTCTCTAAGTTATTGCTTTTAACTTAGCTATTTGTTGCAAAGTTACTGATGTTATGTGTAGTTTCTGGTGGTGTGCACATCAAGTACATATCCAGGGTTAAAAAGTTTAACTGTGTGAACACGTACGTCGTATACCAGACCCCAGGGTAAGGAAGTCTTACTCAACCCTAGCCTGCGTTGAAAATTACGGGTTTTGGAAACAACATACACCCTTGGCCTCATTTGGCCTGGCTTTAGCCTGCCTCAATCCCTGAGAAATATGTGAACTAGTGCAAGAATGCACTGGAAATCCCCATTTTAATTGGCTATTGTTTTGTTTATTTATGACATAAACAGGAAATATGTAACGATGTTGCCGTCGGTATTGTGCTGCCCAAGTGTTGCCATTAGTTAAACATCCCTATGAATATTTAAAATTGATATGCAGCCTTCATTGTTCTTTTCCCTGGTAGTTCCAGCTGTGATCATATCTTTTTGTTGCCTCTTCAAAGAGAAAACCGGATGGGTGAGAAAACACTCAACCTTCCCTGTTCTCAGAGTATTGCTATACAATTATCTAGTTCAGTGTGTGCTTCTGTCTCAGGGTACATCATTTTCCAATCAATCGCCACTCATTCTTCTGCATAAATCGCCACATGTGGTACAACATGTACAGCCCAGCACCGGTAGTTCAGCAACATCTTTATCGTCAAACAGGCCAGAGCCTCCCATTGCTGTCATTCTGCCTCCTCGCCCAAGAGTTCCCATGGTAACAACAAATTTATTCAGCCGTTTATTTAGGATTCTTCCTTTGTTGTACTGGGGCGATTCAACATTTCCAGATTCCATATTAATGAGGAAAGTTTATGGCCAAAGTATGTTTTTTTGTTTTTGTTTTTTTTTAAACTCACCTTTTGAGAAGTCCTGTTATAAAGGAGTTCATTTCTGTAAACTAGTTGAACTGGGTTAAGGTGGCAGTGATTTCCCTGCCACACAAGACGGATTCTTCACTACTGATCAGACCAGTTACACTGTGTTTACTTGTTTCTGTCACATTTTTTTAAAACACTTTGGGGGTACCTTAAATGGGCAGCAATTGTAGCTAAGTGACACAGCCAAACTGCTCTCACATGTAATGTTTACAGCAAATCCGTCTTGGTGGAGCCTCCTTGTAAAGCCTCCCCGTGGACCTGGCATTACTTACTGGCCTTCAGCCCGTCTTGGCTTTCCTTGACACTCTTTGTCTCTTGTTGACAGTAGCATTTGTCCTCTGCAAAACCACCAGCTGCCTGAGGATTGCCTTCTTATTTTGCAGTTCTCCTTAAGCCAGCGTCACTATTAAAGATGAAGACCATGGAGCCAGCAGCTATTTCAACTGTTGATACATGTGCAAAAAGAAACTACCATCTCTAAATGCTTTCTATATTTTACTGCAATGATTTCCGACGTTTACGGAGTGTCTTGTCTTATGTTATGTTATGTGATCATGTTATCCGCTGATTATTACCCGGAGAGCATCGTGGTGGCGCTCATTTAGCCCGTCCCATCCTGGGCTGAAATCGACAGGCTGGGCTCGTCACTTACCGGCGGCTCCTGTCTGCTCCCAGGGCGCCGGCAGGAAGAGGCAAGACGTGCCTCTCCTTCAACTGCTGAACCTCTAGTGCCAGCTGTGTAGCTTGCAGAGTGTTAAAGAGAGGGGTGGCTCGAAGGTGATTTCCTCCAATCCAATCAATCGTACCAGAATTCCTTGCAGCGAGCCAAGATGCATGAGGATGTCTGCCGATTCCAGTGTTAAACAAAACAATTCCACAGAAGTGTTAAAACTCTGTGAAAAGCAAGATGATACACAGGAATTAAAATGATTAAGATCTTGAAATGGGTCTTTGGATAGCCCACAGTGGTTAAGTCACAAATTTTACGATAATGGTGTTTTGAATTGCGGTCTAAACCAGGGAAAAAATACTCTTTAAAAACAATCAAGTTTTCATTAATTTTCCATAGGCATTTATGTATGAAATTTAGAAAAAGCATGGAAGAAAAGAGGCATGTATCTTTTATATACAATAGACATTCATTCAGTTCCGGAGTGTGCATTTATTTGCAGGAGACATGATTTGGTATTGCAGTTTATTTGCTACACTGCTGCATGGTTGATATATAAGATTATGTAAACCTCAAATGTTAATTACTTTTAGAAGTTTGGGTTATACAGTGGTTACGATCTCAATCTGATGTATGGAGATTGCTGCTATTTTTGGGTGAAAATGCCTACCACAACAAGGTTTAGTACACTACAAGGTTTAACATTTACAACACATTTTATAAGTGCAAACATCTAATGAGTGTTTGGGGATTTTTTTGGGGGGATTTTTTTGATTTTTTAAATGACTCATTCATTTATGACTAAATCATTTAAATCATCAGTTTTCTCCAAAGGGGTGAAGCCATATGTGTCTGTCTGGGGTTTGCCTTTATGCTAATTCAAACCTTCCTTTAAGAATGCATTATAGACAGGCCCATGTTGACAATGGCTTTGGAGAGACTTTGGGTAGGGATTATTCTTTTGTCCAGCTGTCAGATGATGCTGATTGCACAGAGCGTGCTGCGTCTGGCTACTTCAGGTAAATTGCCAGTTTGACAGACTGAGCTGTCCGTGGAAGCCGGAGTAGCTGTTGGTTGTCGGTGCGTTTGACTGATGTGTGAACGCTGCACATACACGATAATAAATGCTGTTTAAAAAATATATATATAGTTTGAAGATGAGGCAGAGCTAAATCCTTTGAACAACAAGTTGAAGCTACTGCAGTTAATCATCTCTTTTGATGTGTGTGTTGATGAGACTAAAGTGCTTAACCTACTGGTTAATGGAAAGGAAGCTAGGAATATGGGAACCTATGGTTTGGACAGGACCTGGGTTTGTTGTGGTTCCGACCGACCGTCTTAACTTTTTCATAGAAAGCAAAAAAAAAAAAAAAAAAACTATTTAGCCTTAATTTTGTGTCTGGCCGTTATTCAACACTTAGAATAAGCACCCCTATCATTACAATAAATTCTGACCAATCCAATGTAAAAAATGTGAAATGTTTAAATTTTTTAAATTTGTTTTGAGGCACACCCAGTTGTTTATGGGTTGAGATGTACATACGCGGTACAGTGGGTAAGATCTTCTCTGTTGTGTTTTGTCTAATTAATTTTCTTTGCGAAAATTTAAATCCAAGCTTGCACGTTGGTCTAAATAAACATTCATTATGATTATATATTAGTGCATTGCAGTGTTTTGGTTGACATTTGGCTTAAATAATTATGTTCTGACACAGTCGTTATCAGTGTTTTTTGTACTACAGTATTCAGAAGTTTGTCACTAGCAGTCAGTCTTTATGAATTATTTTATTGTAACAATTCTCTCTCTTAATACGTTTATTATAATACATATATTTTGTATGGACTAGGTGTGTTTTTTTTTTGCACTCATCCATGCATCAAGTTATTTTTTCCCTTATACTAAGCTTTCTTTACAGCTGTATTTAATATAGTCAGTGGCAATGACTTTTGATGACCCTGTTTTCTGTATTTCTTGTATAGCTTGTATAAGATCAGAAAATAAAATTAAACAGCAAGCCACCATGCTGTAACGTTAAGTGTGTTTCTGCCTCCACCACACTTTGTGTTTGCAACCGTTTTTATTTGATAGCCATTTTAAACGTGCGATTAAAATAAAATCCAGTTGCAATGAGCCATTAAATAAACGTGTCCAGCATTCTGAAAATAAGCCCCATATCAATCTCATTCTGAACATTTGAAGTTAATGTGTTCAATTTAGATAGTGTGTGCGAACGATGTACAGTTGAGTATTTTCATGTGAGAAAATGCCCCATTGGAGGTTGGGTCCCTGAGCCCTTTAGGAGAGCCAGTTTTTTTAAAAAACTTTATCTCATTCTAAGCATTACAAATTGCAGAGGATATGTAATAAATTATGTAACTTTTAGTGTTCCTAGGACCAAGAAGACAACTTCTGTGCCTGCTAAATAATAGATTTCACTTAAAATAGCCTGTCTTCTTAGAAATACAGGGGGCCTGTGATAATTGGCAATATTTACCCTCGATGAGTGGAACAGTCGATCAATAAGACTTATTGTTGTCTGCGGAACGCATGAGTTTCAGTATTTACTCCCCTTGGGTAGGTTAATGGGGGCAGCAGCAGCTTCGCCCCTGGGTATGGTAGAGACGGCACATTATTGAACACAATCAGACGTTGGGGTGCAGTTTTAATATTTAATAGCAGTCCATTCCTCGCCTTAGCTGGCTCAGTCAGGTGGGACCTCAGCCTCCATAATGCTCTCCTCTTCATTTCACGCTGGTTCAAGTATATTCTTTGGGTTGTCTTTAAGGTATTTAGATGACATTCTCAAAGATGATCCAAAATAAATATATTTTTGAAAACGGACCCCTGTAATGTGTTTGAGTACGCCAAGAATCGGCAAGAATTTGCTGCTGCATACTTATGTTCTTATTGTTATTCTACAGAGGACTGAAGATTTATTTGAATGTTTCTCGATCAACATAAAACATTTCATGGAGCCCCAAAATCTTATTGGGTGAAAACTGTTTGGAAAATTGAAGTTGATTTTTTTTTTTTTAAAGATGGCAGTTGCTTTTGCCAACAGCTATGGAAGTGTTGGTACTCATTAAGGATAGAAAGTGGTAGATGAAGAGGTTGGAACTGAAATTACTTCAAAATGTTAGTTTTTTTGCTTTTAAGTGGTTTTGATCCTTATGGTAACACGTTATCAAAATGGGTTCTGGGGAAAAAAACAAAAACAACTTTGCATATTGAATTTCCGCTTGAGCAACAGAAGCATAATTTTCTGCAACAGAGTGCGGCACAGATGGTATTTTTCAGAAGACAACGCGTCACACTTTCTTCAAGGAATTCATAAATATTTGCTACTAAGCCCTCTGCTAATCCTTGACACATGGCATGTCCAATTGGTTAACGTAAATGTCTCTCTCTCATTGTCACCAGCTGATTGGTGGCTTTATCCTGGCCATTGGTGTCTATGCAGAGGTGGAGCGCCAGCGTTATAAGACCCTGGATGGAGTGTTCCTGGCCCCAGCTATCATCCTGATCCTTTTGGGGGTGCTCATGTTCATTGTCTCCTTCATCGGTGTGTTGGCCTCACTCAGGGATAACCTCAGCCTTCTGAAAGTGGTGGGTATCTCATATCCCTTGATTTACAAACAAATAAACGGTCAGACATTTTGTCACCTCCACTACCATTTCCCAGGTCGAATGCAACTTTTTAACAAACTTTTACATACTTTTACAAGCATGATGCTACCACTAAAATTCAATCCATAAATGGATATTATAGATTTAATATGCCCACTAAGACAGACACACATTTGTTAGCTGCTCCCGATGAGAAGGGGATTTGACATTTTCGTGGAAATTGTGTAACGCTCCCATGATAATGGTTGCAAATAATAAGCACATGGATACAGCTTCTGCAGAATCTTGTAGTGGAGCAATGAGGTTCTAGCTGACATAATTCATGTTGAATAAAAACCCATGAATTTCCGTAGTTCCCTTTAAACAGTCAATAATATCTCTGGGATATTCAGGGGACATAATGTATTTGTGGATAGAGAGTGTTAAATATAAAAACTCTGGGTAGGATGAGAAATTGGTACAAGGTGCGTGAAATGTGACATAAGGTTGTTGAGTTATGTTCTTCATTTAAATTGCAGCATGAAAAACTACTGTGGTGATGGTTATTGGAGCTTTGGGGAAATTGGGGTTTAGTTCAAGCCTTGGGAGACATACCTAAAGTTCCTTAATGCTCAGTTTCATATCTGTCCTTATTTCAGTCTCTCTCTAGGCCACCGTACTCGTGGCTGTAGAGACGTGTGCTAGGAACCACCGCTGTGCCTCTAATATCAGTCACATTGCTGAGAAAAATAGACTGAATGAATATTGGCTCATTGAGTTCTCTGTTCAGCTCAAAGATGAAATGAGACTGGGAATTTTATTGAGCGCAAAATTATACAAAATAGCAGAGAAATTCAATAAAAATTTTCGGTGTGCCTTCCTACATGGTATATTAGGAGTCCTTTTGAAGGATGCTAACGTGCACTTTTGGCAAGCTCACAAGCTCGTACCAGCTGAACACAATATTTATGTTCAGTCTAAAAACGGAGCAGCCTACTGTTTTCTGATTTCTCTTCAGGTAATGAGTGAGGTTACTTCCTCATAAATATGTTCCCAGTTATCTGAGAAGATGCCACCTGAGTTTTTACGGCATGGAATTATTTCTTTATCATGGTAAACACGAGGAGAAATTGGTTATCAAAATTATAATTTATTTAACTGAGAAATAATTTCCCCCGATTTTTCCTTTGGTCTTTGGGGGGGGAAAAAAACAATACAAATGTATTTCTTATGCAAAGTGTCTGTTATTCGGTCATTACTCTGATCTACAGCTTTCTAAGCCCTTTGACCACCCTTTGCCTTTAAAAACATCATCAGTTCTCTTTTTTATAAGACAGTGGGCTGGTAGATTGTTCTAAGAATCTTGGAAGACTTTCCATAGTTCTTCTACAGATTTTGGCTGCCTCGCTTGCTTCTGTCTGTCCAGATAATCCCAGACAGCCTCGATGATGTTGAGATCAGGGCTCTGTGGAGGCCATACCATCTGTTGCAGAACTCCATGTTCTTCTTTAGGAAAATTAATGTTGGGAAATCTTAAAATAGCTTTTTTTCTACTGACACATTAATGTAGAAGTAAAAAAAAAAAAAAAAGCTAGGGTGCCTAAGACTTTTGCACTGTACTCCAGAGGTTGTTTTTGTAAATTATCGTCTGGGTCCTTTAAGCTTCATTTTTTAGACAATACCTGACTTCTGCTAAACTACGTTTGAACCTGAATTCATGATTCACACATGCACAACCCAGATTTCAATTTCAATATAAATGGCTCTCTGACGATGGACGTTTTTATTTATATATTGCAGTGGGTTTTTTGCTTTTGTACAAGCTACAATACTGATGTTAATGTGACGGTTAAAAAATGGTTTTAATGGTTTATTGTTTAAGTTCCACTATATCCATTGTAGTATGTCGTCGTTCTGTTCTATGAGCAATTCTCATATAATCATTTTACGTTACAAGGTTACATATTACATGATACTGCAAGCCTCTAGGCGCCCGGGAAGCTGGTAGGAGACGCTTTTTAGCGACAAACTGAGAGAAACCCTGCAGATTTTAGCCCAACCCAGCCGAGGGTAACATGAGCTGCTCAGAGGGCTCAGTTTGCACTCTTTCTTTGCAGCAAGTTTCTTTACTCACTGAGCCACTTGGGATTCCTTATTATACCATCTTTTAATTTAAAAAAATTAACTGGATGAAATGATGTTGGGCTTTTCAACGAATCTCGTTTAAAATTCATACCATGTTAATTAAATTAAATAAATAAACATAAACATGGAAGTATGACCTGATGTCTTTTTCTTACGGAGCCCTATGTAATCCATTGGAATTTCATTACTTCTTGGTTTAGGATTTAGATCTTGTAAATATCGTTTTTTTTCTGTGCTGCGGTTTGATTTAGTTAATGTCTGCTAGGTTCTGGAACTCAATCAAATGGAGAAATATAGACTGCACTCAATCATTTTGACGTTTTTTTGTTTTTAGAAAAACATTGGGATTGCTTGGGAGCTGGTGTCTATTCTGCTGATTTTTATACTAACAAAATGTACTGAATTATAAAATTAATCATCCAGATTATATGTCTGGCTCATTTGAAGTGCTGTTTATTTATTTTTTAATAAGTTATGTGTGAATTTCACGTTTTATCCACAAAAAGCAGTCATTAACACAGAATATATCAGTCTTCTAGGTCAAATGGAGGGTAATTGACACCTGGTGTTTTTAAAAAGTAATTTTGTCTCCTCACTGATTATGAGCCTCCTGTTTTAACTAGACGTGAACGATTTAATCATCTCAAGCTTTCATTAATTTAAAACATGTCGCTTCAGTTTTGTCAACGTTTGCCATACATCACGTAGTATAATGAATTCGAATTATATTTTAATGTTTTACGGTCGTTTTACATTTTTAATGCTCCCTGTTCATTGTCAGACATAACTGCTATTTGAGTCCGAAACCTGAAGCCTGTACAGTTTTCTCTATCTGTGTTCTTCAAGCTGTCAAATGTCAGACTTTCAAGGAGCAACCCAAGCCATAGTTTGTGATTTTCAATGGTTCTAAAAATACAATCATGTATGGGGGTCTGCGAGACTTTTAAGGGCACAGAAATGACATCTTTGCTAAGCGGGTTTTCAATTTGAAAGCACAAGATTTGAGGTCTTTATGGACGCATTTATTTATTTATTTCAAAATGGATTTGTAATGCTTTTCAGTGACTTCAGAGGTTACAAATACAGGGGGCGGGTTGGACGACTGCATTGCATATTGCAGTTTTACCTGCTTGGTCAGAAACTTTTACACGGTATCAGGCTGTTTTGTGAAGTACATTTGGGCATAAGAAGGTTTGCCATTGATACTTATCTGTAATTTTAGAATAGCTAGTGAAATACTTACTTTGACCGCCAATGCTTTAGAGAAGCAGATTCCTAAATGTAGGATTTGGTTCTGATGTGGGCTTTAACATGCAGGCAAATGAGTGCTTGCTATGTTATATTTCATTTAAACTGAAAAAATTCCATTCTTAATTCAATGTGTGTTCTTTGATCAGGAGATTTTCTGTTTTTTTGCAACATATGACCGTGTAAGTCAATGCATGTTTGTTATAAGCCATTGCATTATATGACTAATATTTCCCTTATCAAGTTGAAGATTGGGAGTTTCCTTTTAAATTGCTGTTATGGTGTTAGAAGATTTTACCATAGCAGCAATCCAGGCATATATTTATTTGAACTCGTTTATGCAAGTTATTTTAGTTGTGGTCGTCAACCACCCCACTCCCCCACACTTCGTTTTTCAGGTGGATAAACAGAGAATGAAGATTTGTTTAATTGTCCTTGATATTTCCATGCACATAAGGACCTACTTAACAGAGGAAATATTTTCTGTAAGAGTCTCGCACCTGTGAAATTTGATTTGACTGATGTTTACCATTCAAATGGTTCTATGTGAACTTTTTGCTAAACTGGTAGGTGTGCATGCATTTAGTGCAAAAGCATTTTGTGTTGCGAAGCCTTATAACAGCTCTGTGTGTGTGTTGAATATTTAAGTGCAGGTGTTGGCTTTGAAATATGGCATTTGCAAAGCAGACGTTGAACCCAAGAAAAACAGGGAAATCCATACATTTACAAATCTATTTAATTCAGTAAATGGTCCATTATGCAGGTCTTTTCTTTTCAGTGATAATTTCCTCCTCCTGCTTAATGAAGCACCAAAATTGTATGTATTTGGCCTTAGGAGTTATTCCATTTTTAAACTTGTCATTTGGTTTGTATGCTGTACGGATGATGTTGGAACCTGATTTTAAAAAGTTTTAAATCATCATAAATGGCATATGCAAAAATACCTTTTTGCATATCAATGTCTGTGAATTTGTTTTGCTTGCAGTTTCTCTACACTCTAACAATCTGCCTGATTCTGGAGCTCTTTGGAGGGATTCTGGCGCTTGTGTTCAGAAATCAGGTACTGTCGCCTCCTTCATACTCATTAAGTCTGCCCCTCACAGCCCTTCATGTAGCTCTGTATATACAGGAGGGGGATAATGTTGACCTTTCAGGACACGTCTTACCTGGGAGGTTGCAAAATTGTGATTGAGCAGGACTGCAAATAAGATTATGAAACGTAAATGCATTTATATAACAGTAAGTCATATTAACATGATTTCCCTGGAGCATTTCAGATTACACTTCTTGACGGATACATATGTTAAACAACTGTTAAAGGTATTTGTTTTGTCTGGATGTGATCATAGTTGCATCTACTTTCCAGTTGATATAGAGGTTTGAGAGAGGAATATTTAATTATGACCCAACATCTAGAGAGGTTTGCTTTTGATTTAAGTCAAGCTGCACCCTATGTTTATATGTCCTTGTTTATTCTTTTTAGTTTTAAAATGAAGCCGTAATATTTGTGAACATTAATGTCTAGGCTTTTTCAAGAGCATTTTGTTTTAATACTCAAAATGCAGAGGCAGTGTCTTGCATGGGAGTTCAAACCAGCAAACGAAGAAGTAACATTTAATGACCGTTTTATTTAGTAATGCTTAAGTAACTGAACTTTTAACCCTGTTGGTAGTGCATTCAACACACCCTCCTCAGTTCAAACAAGAGCAATTGTAATTATAATGTAAAGGTTTTTCCCACAGGCTGTCAAAATTGTGCTGTAATACAGTGGTTCTGAAGCCTGGTCTCAAAAGACCTCCATCAACTTTAATACTGTGATAAAAGAATCAATTTGTGCAATTATGGCAATGATTCGTTGATTAAAGTGAGGAAGTGCTTGGCTGGAATGAAAACCTGCCCACACAGGCGTTTTCCAGGACCAGTCTTTGGAATCACGGCCTTTGCATCCGTTTACATTGTAACCATCACCCTTTTGAACCCCTGCCCGTTTTGCTTCTATACATTTACTTTTCCATTAGGCTCATATATTGTAAGTCATGCATCTCAGAAAGAACGTGTGCTTTATTGGCATCCATTATTGCATCATATCAGATCGATATTTCAGATTAATTAGGTTAATTGGAAGGTATGTAATCTTTATTTTAAATTATATCTATATTATACAGATAAGTAAGACAGTAGTAATGTGGGTATTTTGTTGGCTATTTAGCCTGATACTACCATGGCTGTTCAGATCGATACGTTTAGCACAAGATGAACTGCAGATGCAATTACTTATGAGGACTAACTGGAATTCAAGTATACTGCTGCAAGGATCCGAACAAATCAAACTAAACTTTTGTGTAATTCCTAAATCTTAAGTGCATCCATTTTAATGTCACTAGATTAAAATGGTAGAATATCACTCTGAGCCCAGTGGCAGGCACTTCTCAAAGTTTCCCACCAGGGAGAGTGACACTTGCTGGTCCCGAATCCACCGTGTAATGTTTATGAGGATGTGTGAAAGCAGCCATAATTAGTCTGCCAATTTAATACATTCACAGCTGCTAATGAAAATGCATTTGTCACCAAGTAGGAATGTGCAGCTAGAACCAGGCAGTTTAGTTGTTGTAAAGTGGTTTATTATTAGGGGTAATTAAAAGACAGAAAACCAAGCACATGGGGAAAAACTGAAAAAATGTTCCCTGACCAAAAGTTAAGCTCACAGAAAATGTGGAATATGAATTACTTATTCCATGCCATGGTGTTGCTGGAACCATCAGTTTTCTGGGAAAGTTTATGGGCTCAGTAGTGCTGCTTCCAGTTATTTCTGCTAGTACCAAGAACACTGTAAACAAAATATCTGTAAAAGTTTAAACGTGTGTGTGTGTGTGTGTGTGTGTGTATAATAATATTATTATTATTATTATTTTAGGGGCAAGCACTTTTCTGGGCTTGTAACTTGGGGCAATACCTTGAAATCAGCTTGGCCTTTTATAGGGAGCCCATGAAGGGATGTCAGAACTGCTCTAACATTGTCAGCCATCTTGGTTTTTAGGGAATTCAGATTCCTTTAGTATCCCTCTCTGAGCTCCATCGCTCAGGTCTTAGCATGCGTGAAGGCTAAAAGTATTGAATTGGGCCATATTAATTAAGAGATGCTCATTTAACGAGTAAATACCATTAAGACTACGTGTGCTTTGACTATGGATTAGACAGAGCTGGTTAAGAACTTCACAGTGCTTTATTTATTTTTATTTTTATTTTTATCATCAGTAAAAAGCCGGGAGAATAATGAAGGAAGACCGTGCTTATTTTACTATTGGTCTTATGCGAGTCCTGATGAAGCAAACACATAATATTATGCACATAATCCCACAAAACATAAAAATGTAATATTGATGCAAAATCCTCATGTTGATGCATTCATTTTATATTTGGAAAAACTCCTGTAACTGAGGAAATTATGTCTTCGTGGGGGAAACCAGTATACATCCTCCCTTTCCTGCCAATCACAAAGATCAATTTCTACAGCCTTCCAGCAAGCTCTTGTCCTAATTAAGCCTTTGATTGTGCCCCTTAATTAACTGAGACAGGATTAAACAGTTGACTGCTGATGAAGCAGTGGTAGACGTGGCACACAGAAGGCCGATTTCCTCTCTAAATCTTTTATCATGTGGAGACTGGAGATGTTATTGGTTTTGGGACACCTCTCCTCAGTTTAGCTGGGGCATCTAACGACCACATTCACGCAGGTTTATTTTGTATTTTTTGATAGAAATTGAGTTAGTATTGACCAGTTAGTATTTCTGAAATTCAACATTGTGTTCCTTTTGCGTTCTTATGAATTTGCTTGAGTATGTATGGTGGAGAAGAAGAAGAGAGAGTTCTTATTTTAGTCTTTATCAGGTTTTGTGTTTTTATCTTTTAGCCTACGTTTGGTGCCAAGCATCTTGGACTTTGTTGTTGTTAGACATTATTCTTTGCCAGAGACTGGCCTATTTAAAACTTTACGCTCCTATACAGATATTTAGGTTAGGTACACAAGGGTGCAGGTGTCTATCTCTCCTGGGTTTTGAATCTTGAACATATTGGTTACAAATACAACTTCATAACCACTGTGCCACCCTCTTTGGTTGGCACGTGCTTAAAAAAAATACCATAAATTTGAATGTTATGTTTATGTATTTCTTCATGCAGAAAGTATATTTGATGTATAATTACATTTCGTGTTCAGCTGGATGACTAATGTCCAACCTTTTTTTTTTCTGTTCTAGACATTTGATCTTCTGAATAAAAATATTCGTAAAGGGATGGTGAACTACTATGATGATCTGGATTTCAAGAACATTATGGATTTTGTCCAGAGAAAGGTATGAACTTTTTTTGATTACCTATATGTATGCAAGGGAAGTTCTTATCTCTTAGACCCAATCGCAAGTGTCCGTTGCATTTTGTATAATAAGCAGTATAAACTATTATGATAAGCTACTTTATTTAGTGAGATGGTTTGATCATTTTTCCTACACTTAAACATTTAAAACTCTGTGGGTATGCCGTTTTTGCAGTTTGAGCTTAAAAAAATGCACAAAAGCCTTCGAAAATCGAAAACGCCATAATGACTTTATTTAACTTCATTATTTAACTCCACTTTAATAGAGGCCTTTTTCTCACTTAAAACACTTTAGAGAGCATTAACGGTTAAAGGATAAAAGCGCCAGATATCTTGACTACTGATGTCAACCAAAACCTGAGGGGCTACAGACAGGACCGTGCAATGCTGCAAATGAAGGGGTCCGATGTAGGTGTTTTGCTGTGATGTGACAGAAAACTAAACACTTAAAATTCAGCAGAAGGTATTTGCCAAGAGTAAGCCTGTGTTGTACAGTTTAATTGTTAGGGTGCGGTATTTTGTTATTCCATTAAAGGGATGATAATTATTCTGGAACGGCTCCTATTTCCGAGTAGCTTTTAACTTCTCCTGCTACTTACTAAAAGCTCAGTGTAGAGTTCAGGTAACCTGTGGTACATAGATGTAGTTATATTTTTTTTTCCAAGATGTGCCAGCAACACCTTTCTGTTTCAGGGAACACCTACGCACCTGAACTTAAGTCTGAAATTGATTTTTAAGTGAAATCTCAGAACTGTGTTATTTATGGGCAACCATTTTTCTTCTTCCTCTGACAGCGCCATGTGCTTTTTTTGAGATGTACATTTTTACCCCGCTGTACTACATGTTAATTGTCTTCACATTATCAGGTTACATATCATATGTGTGTGTTCTAATGCCCATCTTGTACATTTCTGGACTTAATAATGGGAATTAACACTTTGTCCATGGGAACTTTTACATTTATGGGCTTTTCTGATACGGGGTATTGTATAAATCAAATTAGGCACCCCATAATCAATCCATATCTTGAATATCCATATTGATGCATCATACTGGATTTGACATTTACTGAATAAATGAGCTATACAGCATCAGTTATGTGAATTGTTCACCACACAACTAATGTGACCTTTTAAATGTGTCTTATTGTGGAGTGACTTGGAAATGTTTAAATGGCAGAGTATTTAGACTTTTATTATCACTATGGACACTGATGGACACTGACATTAAGGGCCCTTACAGTAATCAAACAAATTTGCTTTTAAATTTGTTTTATTTTCAGTAACTTGCTTATTTTTGGCTTCACCTTCCGATATTTCAAGAGTTTTGATTAATTTGTCAAATTTTTTATACTGAATCTTTTGAAAACAATATTTTATGACCCCCAAAAACGTTAGACACAGTCATCTCAAAAGCAAGTTAATACTGGGGTAAATGGATGTTCATCTTTGCTTTTGTGAGACAGATGTTGCAAAGCAAGCAAGCTATTTTCTCTTTCCTTTTCCTACAGGAGAATATTGAAACAAACAGGATGATAATGTAGCCTTTCCCCATTCTCTAGCCTTTCTTTGCACAAAGCTTGGTAAATCAAAGCTAGGAATTACCCCAATTTTGATCAGTTTCCCCACCGCAGCATTAACAAGAGAGGTTTCCCAGCAATGTAAATGCAAGAACTTAAGTCTTTGTTCACAAAACAAAAATAAGAAAATCTGTAATCCTCAAAAACATCTTCTGAGAAAGATGATGCTAAGAAAGCATTTGAAGACAAACTGTGATAAACTG
Source organism: Hiodon tergisus (assembly GCA_025775045.1). NCBI lineage: Eukaryota > Metazoa > Chordata > Actinopteri > Hiodontiformes > Hiodontidae > Hiodon > Hiodon tergisus. The sequence goes on along the minus strand of JAOVYW010017358.1, from coordinate 13,244 downwards.
TGCCCAATCCACAAGGAACCAAAAACCCAAACCTGGATTTCTCAGTGGATGGCCAGTGACAATCAAGTTGGGCGGCTGCTCGGAGAACTCGCCTCCCAAGACACAGAGGGGGACACAACCCTTTCTGAAGGACTGGGAAAGATGGCGGGACTTGTTGCAAAATCTCTAACATATACAGGTTCCACAGACATGTGTATCCTTCTCTGTCTCCAAGGCCAAGAGTACTGAACTCTGAGTACTGAAATCTGTCTAGACCATTGCCGCTGTTGCTTACCTAATCATGAATGACCAGGACAAGCATAATCGGGTAGGCTTTGTCCTTGGGAAAAATTGGCTACGCAGCTTCAGATCAACAGACCCAGGTTGGATTTCTGGTCTTAGCAGCTGAGATTATAGATGTAATTATCAACTAAATCGACTTGGAAACCTGGTGCATTCCAGTTCTTCACAGACAGCAAAGTACTGTTAGGACGCATCCATAACCGAACAAGGAAGTTCTACATCTACGTAAATGATAAAAATAAACGGAATGGGAACTATAGAGTTTCATGCCCACGCATCACAATACAGCTGACCATGATTCACGTTCTGTTCAAGAAGCTCGCTTGGTAAACGATACATGGCTGTATGGGCCAGCTTTAATGTGTGACGCTCTTTGTCCAGTGTGTACATTTAACCTTGTAGACCCCTGTTTTGAGGTAATAGGACCTACTACCGAAGTCTCAAAACGGCAATCACTTTGAGCGTTTCTCTTAATGGAAGTCTCTTACTAAGGCAGTGGCTCATATTGTCATCAGAAGTGAATCCTTCGCATATGAACTGAGGCAATAAGGCAAAGTGTGATGCGCCTAAAAATAGTACCATATGAATTCATTATCAAATTATCAACCTTGGAATGGATAATTTAAATGATCTGGATATTTGGTGTTCACGATTTGAAACGTATTGCAGAAAATGTAACCTTTTTAAAAAAAGTATACAGCATTATTTCTTACAGGGCTGGGATTTAAACTGTATTTAATCACATTTTCTTTTTATGAGTAGAAGAGATAAGATACTTGACAAAAGACGTAAAGCAGGGGTTGTCAAAGTTTTGATTTGGTCCCAGCCTTACTCGCATTGAAGTGTTCATAAACAAAATATCTAACATTCATCATAATAAAAGCCCCTTTCATGCGGCCAGTGACTACAGAGCAGCAGCACTCCAGCCAGGTTTTGAAAAATCCGCCTGTCTGACAGAATTTGTCATTGCTGGACAGTATGTCGCCTGCCGTTTGAAATACTCGTTTGCTCAGAGCAGACGTTGCAGAGGCCCATTTTGAGCACTGGAGGTGCAATGAAGTTAATCTTGAAACGTTTGTGCTCTCCTTAGCGAGGCTCACATAGAGGATTTGAATCTACATTGGATGGCTAAATTGATTGCGTGCTAAACGGGGGGGGGGGTTGCACATTTTCATTTTCAACACAGCGGTGCAGTGCAGCTTATAATCGTAAAATATCGTAAAGTATGTACTTAATTTATGTTCTCATATTATCAATATGTATTGCAATTTAATTTGGCATGATAGAATCCAAACAGTGTCGTCTTAGTTTTCTGAGATTTGATACAGTGGTATACGTCTCATACCTAGTAAACGTCCAGGTCGGTGAAAACTGACCCCAAATGTATATACGCATCCCTCTGCTGCCCCGGCCACAATCCACTACTGGGAATTAATGTTTTTTTTAGCCCGCAGTGACATATTGGGGTAGATGTGAGTCTTGCACAAAGGAAAGGGTGAGGAAGATGTCAACAGGTACTTTGTTTCCCGTCGTGATTAGCTCTTGCTGCTGTGGTGAGGACAGCCGTAGATGGTGGAGACTCACAGATCCTGAAAAGGCTCTTGTGCTGTGGTGAGGACAGCCGTAGATGGTGGATACTCACAGATCCTGAAAAGGCTCTTGTGCTGTGGTGAGGACAGCCGTAGATGGTGGAGACTCTCAGATCCTGAAAAGGCTCTTGCTGCTGTGGTGAGAACAGCCGTAGATGGTGGAGACTCACAGATCCTGAAAAGGCTCTTGTGCTGTGGTGAGGACAGCCGTAGATGGTGGAG
>JAOVYW010017358.1:0-11051 GCA_025775045.1 Hiodon tergisus | reverse complement strand
GATCCTGAAAAGGCTCTTGTGCTGTGGTGAGGACAGCCGTAGATGGTGGAGACTCACAGATCCTGAAAAGGCTCTTGCTGCTGGGGTAGTGCTGTCGTTAAAGTAAGGCAAGAGCTGAGAGCAGTGGAGTGACGTTAAAGCTACTTTTCAATAAAAATAAAACGCACAGTTCCCACACTGAAAGCTTATTTTGGCAGCCCCCTTCCCCCGCCCCAATTATCCTCAAAGCCACCCCCCACCTCACTTTTCCCTTTTTATTTTATAACGTACAGACACCAGGCTTCTTTAAGCAGAAAAAATATGGGTTCTGAAATTAAAGCTGAGTGGCAGTTTTAAACATGGGTAATTATTGTTATATCTCGTTATAACGAACACCCATTTCTGTTTGAGGATTTTGTTTAGCTGATATGAACACATGTTGAGGATTACTAGGATCACACTTGCAGTAAAATGTTAGCAACTAAGATTTTAAGTAATTATTTTTGCACATTCATTTGCACACATTTATTGCCATGAAGCTATCATTTCAAAATGATAAATTCACCAGCGGAATAATTGTCAGTTTAAACTCTGTTCAGTTAAGTCAGTGAAATATTTGTACATTACTTATGGTCATTTCTGTCATAATGGAAACACAGCAGCTTTACTGCATGAAAATGTTTTAGCTGTGCTTCTTTACTGCATGAAAATGTTTTAGCTGTGCTTCTTTACTGCAAGAGTTCTACTTTGTGCACAGAGTGGGAAATTTCCGGTTCAATCCCGGAAGTGTGAACAGGATTCTCAGCGACATGTGGAAAATGGTTCAGAATTTCCAAGCCTGCTGTGTGCACTCCAGAACTCATGGATGTAGTACATCTGCACGTACAACATTTCCAGTACCAGGCTATCGACGGGCATCGCTTTCAACGATTGCGACATTGTAACGTCCACGTTGCCCAGACAGGCAGGAAAACGTCTAACAAACGTTGCACCATGTTGTGCAATATGCTTGAAAATGTTTTGGTCCATACTCCATTCCAGGCAAAATTGTCTTTTAAAATAATCTAAGAGCTAATGATGAGTTCTTTTAAAACATTTGTGTCGTCCTTTAAACATCCATGCCGTTTGATCCATTTTTCATTATCTGATATCATGTGATTGGAACTCAAAAGATGCGTGGGCAGCTTGGTGAACTTTGCTGAATGGAATACGCATTCCTCTGTCTGTCGTTCACTAAAGGAATAGCATGCGTTTTAAAACCATTCGGCAGGTTCAAATCTCAGAAAGTTCTGGTTTTGAACTTTTTACATGTAACAGGAAGGGAACAGGAAACACCGGATCCCCAATCAAGGATACACAGTTTAGCATGTTAACTGAAATGTATTCATTTTCTTTTATCTGTGAAGAGCTTATTACACTGCAGATATGTCTCCTGTGTACAGCTCCAGTTTATGTGCCATGCCTTTTTGGTTCACCAACAGTCTGATGGCACTTTTTGATGTTTGTGAGCCCAATTGGCCCATGTACACACTTGTAAGTCCAGCTTAAAGCACAACAGTGGAACTGTGGCTAATGAGAACATGCAGGGCACAAATATACTTAGGAATGTGAAGAAAGCTTTTTAAAATTTGTGTTTTTCACCAGAAGACTACCTGTCGGCTGAATTTATTTATTTGTCCCCCCCACAGTTGGCTTATTATCCAGCCGCCATTGTCAGTTCTGCAAGACTGCTTCACACAGCTTCAGCTGTCGATCACTTAAGCGTTGGCCACACCTACATTCAAGATTCAGAGCTACATGTGAACCACGAAATGAGCAGGAAACGAACGCAGAAAATAACTTAATTCTTTCACTGTAAACGCATACAAAGCAATTTGCAGTATTTCTCGCTTTTGTATTCGCTGGTGAATTTTTTATGTCCTGTCAGCCTCAAGTATTTGTTTGGGACAGGAGAATGATTTATGAGTTTATGTGTTTATGTTTCACAAATGAAAGGGCACAAAACAACTCGAGCCAGTGTTAACACATTTAGCGCTTTGTTTACGTGTCTGTTCTCTTCAGCGGGGAAACAATAAACTTGGAAGAAACTTAAATGATTTATGGCAGAAAAATATTCATATTGGAAAAGTTCAGAGTGAGACTAAAAGACGAAAAAAGTTAAAAGCGCCTTTATCGAACAAGTACAGCATGTAACACTTTGAAACATCAACAACCTACTATAATGTAATCTATTTTAAGCTTTGAAAAAGTAGTCTTTCATTTGTTTGGGCTTTGAGGCGATGGGTTTTGCAGAGATTCATAGAGGACGTGCCATTTTGTTTTGGCACGCCAAAGCATAAAAAAAAATGTTCCTTTTGATAAATATTACAGAGAACACTACTTGATTATCATTTTAATTGCCTAAGGAGGTAGATAGATTTTTGTCTCCAATTAAGAAATAAAAGTGTTTTACATGTTAAATTATTAACTGAACTGATGTGTGTACGTGTATGTCTGTTTCTTTGCAGTTCAAGTGTTGTGGAGGGCAGGAGTACACGGACTGGGAGGTGAACATGTATCACAACTGTTCTGCTCCGGGGCCCTTTGCATGTGGGGTGCCTTACACCTGTTGCATGAATGGCAAGGTATGAGATCCATTTGGACTGTTCTAAGCAAACCACTGGTAAAGACTGCGTGTTGACAGGACTTTGCAGCTGAGCGGAAGGATGCATTATGGTACCATGACACTTTTTACACCTGTAGCATTATGTATCCCCATGTTTTAAAGCGTTATAAACATCGCCTTAGTTTGGCACGCTAGCAGGTCACGTTCCTTTTTCCCGACCTATATGAGGGACTTTTGACCTGGTCAGAGGCCACTTTGAGTTAAAGTGACTCAATGCTCAACCTGAACTTAGCAAAAAAGTATTGCCTTTCTGAATTCTACCACTCGTGCGCTCAGAATATTTTGTGTCATACACCGGATTAACATGCGTGCTTATGCGCCAGCATTGAACAATCGACGTTGGTGTCATAACAAGCGCCACTTGCCACCAGAGGAGTGTTCGGGAAACTGCCACCTTTGTTTTAGATCTTAAGCGATTTATTTTTAGGTTTCTTCAGCAGAAACGGCTCTGTGCGTTCTGGGTCTGCTTTTAATGGCCCAGTAACCTGTGCTGAATTCCTCCGCGTATTTGTATCCGATGTCGGTGCACCGTGATCCAGCTGGCCGAGGCTAGTGGCCTCTGTAGTAAATCTGGCTGATCCTTCATATTCCAAAGCTCAGTCGGAGGGAGCTATAGCGAATGTAATATTTTAAGTTTTCAACCTGATGATAACCGCTAAACTTGTGATTATCTTGTAATCTGTCATTGTTTTTTAAAATATTATGCAGCTTTCTCGTTTTGTGTTGATTTTATTAATGTAATAGGATTTGAAAAATAATGCTTGTCACTGGATTTCTAATGATGTTAACGTCATGAGTCTTGGGTAGAAGGTAACTAATTTTATTCCATTGTGAAAAGTTCCAAAAAGCAAGGAAGGTAAGCAGGAAATTAGCCTTGATCCAGTATGCCCTGAGATAAGTCATTGAATGGGATGACCATGCAGAATAAACTCGTTTCATTAAAGGACTGAAATGCATCAGTTCGCTTGTCATTTCTTTGTACCCCTGCTTTCGTTAGGAACCAACACTCTTTTGAAGCATCGTATTATGTGGTGCTGCTTCTATACATTATCAAGCTGAGGTTGAAATGCTCGTTTGTCACGTTTACCCGGCACATGTGAGGAATCGATGGTGAAGTAAAGAATATATGTGCAAAAATATATATTTCCATCCCAGAATAAAACGGTTATTGCACAGTAATCATATAAAAATGACCGGAAGGTCCCTGCTGATATCTGTACCTCATGCCCCCACCCCCTCACTCCAGCTACGCGCCGCTCTGCTTCTTATTTACACCCCCATAGGTAGTCCCCTCCAGAAATCCGCAATTCGGTGATCGCAGAATTAGTTTCTGTTCTTTTCCTCGTGCAGAATTTCAGCTCACAAAACACTATTTTTCTAACGGTAATCATTGGCCGAGAAAACACAGAAAAAACTATTACGGAATTCGTTACATGTTTCCACTTACATAGGTGACTACATGGGAGCAGTGTTCATTTAATCTGGAAATGCTTGGTCCTAATGGCAGCTTGAAGTGTTCTCTTCCTGCTAGGCCTCCTTATAATACTTGCAAAAAAAAAGCCGTATTTAAAGGTGAAATAAAGAGTATGAGATAATTTAGATGTATTAAGAGCGGAGTTGCAGGGCTATTTGCAGAGTGCAGTCTACCATGGGAAAATCCAATAGGTGGTGTAGCTCTATGCATACACTGCAGGAGAACAGCATATACTTTATGGACTATATACAGTGTTCTGTTCATAAACTGTGTAAACCTTAAATCCAGGTTGATGCGAAATTTCTGCTTGTATTTGTTCATAATACTTATGTTACTGTAAATTTACTCAGGTGGATTTCTGCTAAGGGAATTAAGCTTATGAGCTTTGCTCAAGGCAAAGTCAGTTTCACTCTTCAGATTTCAAGTTAAATTGGTTTATTATTGTTTCATAATGTATCTATGTCAATTGGTTATATGAAGGAAGTTACTGCTATTTCAGTTGCCTGAATTCTATTCTCAATCCAATTTCAGAATATTTCAAAACAAGAATTTTCCCCAAATTAATGTTTTATTTATCCTCCCCAAATGCTATGCTTTCTGATGTGATGTGACCCCAGAAATGGTAATGTGAATATATTTAAGATTTTTGTAAATCCCTTTTGGAGAGAAAAAAATAATCTCTTCCTAACTTGGTCCAGAGCAGTGGTATAACTCCCCTTTTCCCCAACGACAGACCTCTTCAGAAAATCATAAATGGAGTACAATTACTGCCCGTGCCACACACTGACGAGGCTTAGGGCCTTTAAAACTTAACCACTGCTAGGCCAGCTTCCTTGCAAGTCGCCCCTGCAGAAATCGTGTGTGTCCCCGGTCTAGAAGTCAGCCGGGCAGGCGGAGGATTTACGCTGTATATTCTGCATTGTTCTAACGAAAATTTGAATGAACCGAACAGCTCGAATTTGGAAGGAAATCACGCTTTCGGAGAAAGGGTTTCTGCGTGATTGGCTGATTAAGGTCGACGTATTTATAATTGCTGATATCTAAGGCAGCTTTTACGTTTAGAAGTTGTTTTCCAGTTAAATGTTTTGTACCTTTTTTACCAGTTTGGGAACAGCTTACAGACTAGAGTGGTGCCTTTGCAAGATTAAGAACCATAGGAATAAGAATAAGAGTAGGAAGGATATGACCATAAATACACGATGATGATGATGAAGATGATGATGATGATGATGATGACAGCGACAATGATGACGCTGGCGATGACGATGATTTTATGTATTATTGCCTTAGTCTACAGTAAATAGTTTTTACTGTGGTAATGTAGTAGTTTAAAAGAAACAGGTGGCTTGAAGATTAGGATTCAAAAACCTGTGTGTGTAGCAATGAAACGAATTGCATTAGCACAATTGACGATTCCAAATTTTAAATTAATAAATTATCAGTATTTCAATTTCAGTTTGTATTTTTAGAACACTGCAACCTTTTATAGGCCTGAGCTCTGAGTAAATTAAAAATATTGATTCACATTTTTTGCTTTCTCTATCTCTGATTAGATGAATCCGAAGTTTTTCAGTTCTAAATTAGATAGAATTAATTTAATTACTTTCGGTCATTTTCTCGCTGCTGTTTGCAAATCCAAACACGTTAGGGATTATGTTCCCTGTTATGTTGATGATCCATAAAAACATTTCTTCCCAAGGAAAAAAGTAAAACTGAATTAAAATTGAGTCTAACATAACCAATCGATTCCAATTACTACCAATCGCAATTACTACCAATCACCATTACTAATTGATGGGAGTTCATCATTGAAATCCAAATAATTGGATTATAGATAAAATTCCATTCATGTCTGCTTTAATATCAGAATATTATATTGCATTTGATTTACCACCTTGCATGTCAATAGTTTCCTTTTTATTTCCTAAATTTTATTTAATTTGATCTTCATAATCGTATTATGCCAACTTTGGAAGTACTTTTTAAAGACTTTTTATTATTGAATCCAAACAGCTTACACAATTTTTACACCATGCTGCATTTTCTGTTGAAGTAAAATGTGACCTGGCGTTCAATTTATGAATTTGGGATGGATTCCACTATTAATATTTATAATAATAATAATAATATTTTTGTGTCCGCAACTTTGAACATAAAATAGGAAGTAATCGGATCTTTTCATTAATCTGTCCTGCGGCAGTATGAAATTAAATCGTAGTTGAATTAAGGACATACTTTAATTAACAGTAAATTATCCTGTGAATCACAAATATTTTGTAAATATGTTTATAAATATGTGGTCTACTTGGTTATTAAATAAATGATCTATGACAAAAAAATAAACCCCAATCCCAGTTTTGACCAGTTGATGAATTCTTTGCCTGAGGTCTCTGGTACCTTTTAAAATACGAATCTTGTCTATACTAACACAATATGACACTAAATCCAAAGCATTTCATCTTGTCATCGCCGTAGTCCTTTTTTATAATGGGTCTTTTGTGTTCTGGTGCCGATGCTTTTGTGTAGTAGGAAGTCCTGTGTCTCTCCTGCTCTGCACTCCAGCATGCCAAAGAATTCAGTAAAAAAACACTGTCGTTTGCCCCACTCCTCATTTCCCTAATATGAGTTCTTGCATACCCTTTCGTGCACATGTGAATATCAGTTTGTTTGCTTTGAATTGCTGAGCCTCGTGTACTTTTATGCACGCCAATATATAGTTCTCTGTTGTGAAATACTTTTCAAATCAAGAAAAAAAAGAAAGTATAAGGGTTGCCAAGGAGACGATGGGTTTCCAAATAATATGAATTTGTCACCTCGGCGATAAAGGCTACCTTTATAGTTCACTGTGCTAATAATAGCACAGTTAACAGAGGTGGCAACAAATTAACTTGATTACTTACAGCACGGCTATTCTGTCGAAACTTCAATGAGAAAAAGGCCTTGAATGAGTTATTGTGTTTGAGAGAACCGTTTTACAATATCTGTCATGTGAAGGTGACAGTCCCCCAATTACCCAGTTAATGCCCTCATGCTCACATGACCACCATTCCACTATAGCGAGTTGCTTTTATTTAAACAACGTAGTGAGAGGGCTTATTCCCTTAAGTGGCTTGTGTTGTTTTTCAGCTGTCATAGCCTAAAACAACATAAAGCGTCTCCATTATTCATTGGCAGACAGGTCACATGGCGCGACTCGAGAGGCGCTCGTCCATGCCGGAGTTTAGCTACCTGCGGTGTCCGACAAAGTTACAGCATTGCCTCACCTGCTTTTTTGCCGCTGGGCCGAACTTCCCAGTCACCATGCTTTTCATTTGTTTTTTTCCCTCAAAAGATTTAATCAGTCCAGATAATCCATCAGTGTAATTAAAGTTCAGATACCGCGGTGAGAACATTTAATCATAAGCCATCACATGGAATTAAGCGTGTAATGAACCCAGAAAAATACAGCGATAGAAGGTAACAGATAATCACTATTGATGGATTTTATCCTGTTACGCTAAAAGGTCAGTCTGTTCCAAAAAACAGTACTTTGAGTACTTTTAAATATATATGATTGGAGGCAAAAGGAAGGACAATCCAAATTGTGGGTGTACAGTTAAGTACAAATTTTAATTGATTTTAATACAAAGTTGGAAAAAATCTCAAATTTTAGCATAGGTCCTCGGGAACCATTTATAATATGGATACAATTGAAATATTTATTTACATTGGGATAATTCCATTGTGAGGTCCTTTCTGGTAAGGCTATTAAAAGAGGCGACATTGTTGATAAATACAGATAATCGTTTGGTTAACCTCCCTGGAATCGTTCCGTATTTTTACTCAAAACAAGCGTGTTTATAATCTGCTGACAATGGTCAAACAGCTTAACACGAAAGGCCATTTATAGATGAGAGAATAAAGGAAGGAATTTGTCTCGTGCAATAAAAGCAATGAATCATGGTAGCTGTTCAAAGTCTCAAAGATTTTGCAGTGGATTTTTTTTTAATTTGGAAAGTGTAAAGAAAAGTGCGTCTGTCTCTACTCCAGCAAGGTAACAACAAAACGGTAAGAATAATAACACATAGAAGACTTGGGCCAGTTATGTCCTCCTTAGGAAGAAAAAAAAAAAAAACACACATCAAAGCAATTTGCTCCATGGTGGCCTAATTTGTAACATTTGATCTCGCTTCCTATTTTTCATGTTAAGCAATACCTAAAGACAAACTCGTTGAATATTTTGATTAATATGCAGTACTTGACACAGGCAACGGTTGTAATGTGTTTATCTGCATTCTTGTGAAGCTCCTATGCACTGAGAATCCATTTATTTTCACTAAAAGAAAATTAAACTATGGAAATGAACAGAACGATGTGCCCTGAAAGGCTTGGGTTTCATACGGACACATTGTTCTCCTTCTACAGCCCGCATTGAATTAAACATCAGAAACGCTCAGACATTTCATAACTATTAATAAAGCTGGAAATATTTATATTAAACCCTGCTGTTCATTTAAACAGTGGTTTTATTTTGGGTTTTACATCTTTGATTTAATTTGAAACTAGGACCTGTTCTTTATTTACACAAAGAGGACATGTCTCTACTAGATTCTGCCTGTTTAATTACATACACTGGGATAACCATATAAACATCTGATTTCTTCAAATATTATTTCCTCTATTTGATAACGGAGGTAATACGACATTTTGCGTTGAACATAAGGGATCTCATGGATGACTTAATTTAATTCTAATTCTTAAATAAATTCTTAATAAAAACTGGGGACTGGGTGAACTGCTGTGTCAAGGAACCCCACCACTCTTTTAAGCTTTTTTAGGTTATCTCTGAAGTGCAGATATTTAAAGCCAAGAACCACCAGTATAAATGTCTCTCCGTTCCCTACGTACATGCGTCTAACCTCCTAACATCTAGCTTTTTACATTTGAGACGTCTACGCCTGCCAGCTCACCCAAAACACTTTTCATTCCAGATGATGCATGACGTCTGAAGTATTTCAGTGATTAGCATTCATCTTGCCTTCCCCGTCTTCCCTTGCTTTATTTAGACACTGTCATGACTGTCATGTAGTCAATCAAATGTAATTTTTTTATTTTGGGGGGGGGGGGGGTTCTTTACTGAACTTCACTGATAGCACAAGTTATCTTTTGTGAATGTGAAATAGCTATATATCTATAGCATTAATTGTTTTGCTTCCTCCAATTACTGCAAAAAATAAAGTCCTCGTCGATGCACTTCTATTGGACGCTTAAGAACAATGGATTTTGCATGCAAAGGTTTGGCAGTTTAGGACAACAATTTGACTGTAGCCCACCTTAAGGGTGTGACTGAAGATGACCATTGACAGAGAATCCCGGAACAGTTTGAATCAAGCCACATTGTGCAGGTTAGAAATCAATTTAATCTATGGTGGCACCAAAGCAAAACTTTGGCAACTCGCTGATTTCACTGTACATATAAATTTAATTGCGTTTTCTAATTGAGTAGAAGAAATAAGATGCATAAGGAAAATATAAAACCCTATTAAATACAATTTTATTAAATCCAATTACCTGCTTGTCAAAGTTTTGTCCCGGCCTAATTTTGACTTCAGTGTTTACTCATAGAACTATTAAGAATTTGCTTTCCAGGCTGAGCTAGATATTAAATCTAACTGAAGCAAGTGACAGACTAACCATTAATTACTATTATTATGTGTTGTTATGTATTATTATGAGAGTGTGCCACTCGCCTTTATTTTCCAGTGTTGCTTTGTGGAGTTAAACCTTACTACATCACTGCATGTAAAATCTGCTTAATGCTCTGAATTATAGTTTGTTTGTTTGTTTTTGCCCCATGATCATTAAGGTTTTTCACTGTCCAATCTATGTTTGTGTATTCTATCAGTTTTGTTTGTTTTTTATTATTATTGTTGTTGTTTAACAGCCTTATCATGTAGTAGTAGGAATCATCTGTAAAGATGAACCAGTGATCAAATCAAGACCTCTTAATTGGTGTAAGCCAACACCAGATCAGTTCATCACAGAGTGACCACTTAAAAACTCAAGCCACGGGACAACCTACAAGCCTTACGAGTCTGAGGGGTGAACGTCTGCTACCCTGAATAGTGTTTTTGCAGGCTTTTCTCAATGCTGCGTGGGCCACACCTTTCAACAATTTCTCTGCCTTTTAAAGGCATATACATTTCAAATCTCTAGCATTTTACAGGCTAGTTTTGTATAAAAACAGTTCAAAATTCTGTAAAATTTTTGTCCATAATATTGCGTATATCAAATAGTCCTGTGTTAAAATAGCTTCGGTGAATCTAACAAAACAGTTTTCTCTTCGTATTGACTAATGGCTTTTTTGGCTCAGTGTAGTTTTGAATCTGGTTCCATTTATTTAATTAAACAATTTTTATGGTGGACAAAACTGTTTTAAGATGAGCTTAGTGAACTAAGATGCGACATACTTTTCAAAACATGTGTTTTTTGTATAAATCATCTTTGTTATGTTTCGATTTCTGTTATCATCAATGGTTTACCCACCGAAATACTGGTCTAAAATATAACCACCTTCAAAAGGATAATTGTTATAGTGCTGAGCACTGACTGGAAAGAACACCCACTTGGAGAAGAGCACGACTTTTTAAGAGTATTGAGGTTGGCCTTTTAGCAAATGATTGTCTGATACCCTGCTCTACAGTGCAGTGCTAATAAGTGTTCAGCGTGCCCTCCAGGTGACTTCATAATAGGACGTTTATAAAGCATCAACCATTGAAAAGATGAGAGGGCACCCGTACGAATTAAACAAGTACACTCCCTTTTGCGCCACGTAGCTCAAAGTTGTGCCTAAGCACACATGTTCCTAAGCAAATAAGCTTGTGTGTGTGTGTGTGTGTGTGTGTGTGTGTGTGTGTGTGTGTGTGTGTGTGTGTGTGTGTGTGTGTGTGTGTG
>JAOVYW010017348.1:0-35127 GCA_025775045.1 Hiodon tergisus | reverse complement strand
CTCTCTCTCTCTCTCTCTCTCTCTCTCTCTCTCTCTCTCTCTCTCTCTCTCTCTCTCTCTCTCTCTCTCTTTTTCTCACCCTCTCTCTCTCTTCACTCGTACTAAACACACAGCCAGCACACATGCACACATGCATCACAGTCACATTACAGGTCAACATTCACACTCAACATACACACACTCCACACACAATATACTCACAATATACCACACAAGTGGCGCTTGCTTCTCAGAGAGAAGTTCTGATGCAGTTCCCTCATTTACAGGAGTCGAAACAAAAGCATTCTATTTGAAATCATTTATTGCTCTACTTTCCTCGGCATTTTTGAGTGTTGGCGAAAGCTAATGACGTCGGTTTTCCTTTAAAGCAGAGTGCAGCTCTATCACTCTCTGAGAGTTATGCCTGGGCCTCTGGACTGCATTGTTTTACCAGCTAGCCTGGCTTGTGCCTCTTAGAAAAATCGAAGACATGGAGAAAGGTCAGGGACCACCCCAGACAATGCCCCCACCCTACCAGGGACAGCCCCTAAACAGCTATGGCATGACCATGCCCCCCCAGCCAGGCTTCCAGCCAGGCCCCTACCAGGAAGGTGAGTGTTGTCCTGTCTTGTGCCTTATCAACAAACACGAGCATTCCACAGCCTAAATCTACTGTCTTCAGTGTATAAACAGGTTTGTGTTTAAACTTACATTAACATTTTGTAAGTTGTGTCTTGATATGTCTAGATATCATGATATTGAGATGAGTCGTGATATGTCGTGATACCGAATTGTGTCGTGTTGTGTTGTTTTGTTTTGTTGTGGTTCTAGCACTTAGCGCTGCATTACTTCACTCTATCGCCAAGTACATTATTAATGGGTAAAGTTTTTCTTTTTGTATGCCATTGATCTTTCACCAGGGCATCTTATAATTAAATTTTTTTAAATGAATGCAATTTAATAATATCTTGCACCTAGGTCCCAGCCCGGGTATGTACCCGCCCCCACCCCAGAACCCTCATACCCTTCCCGTATCTGGTCCTGTAGGTAAGCCTCCTGTAGAGCTGCCCCACCAACTCACCCCACACACCAAACACGACACATGTCACAAAAGCAAATCAACAGTGATATAAAAGTTTTTAGTATAGGGACTGGGAGCTTTGTTTTTTTACACAACAAGCGTTTGACAGTCTGTGCAAAGAATTTCAGGTTTTCTTGACCTGAAAATATCAGCCCAAGACCAGCAAAAAGAGTAACTAAATGAGTCCTATTGAGTAAAGGGATTTAAAAAGCTTCTCTACCTATAATCATTGCTTCAGCATGTTAAATATATTATTATTATATATTTTTTTTAAATGTTGCTGTAATAATTATCAATGCAACATGTTGATTGAAGAGTCAGAGAACATGAGGCTGTAAGCTATGAAACAGGTGAAGATAAAACAGGTAAAACAAGAGTTTTGAAAGGGATGCCAGACCTCTTACTGACCCCTGCTTGATGTCACCTGGCAATATCTGCAGTTATTCCGCTACAGCTGCTTGTAGTCTGTGGGTGTAGTGACACCCTTTAAAAAGGGAGGGCAACTTTATGACACTCTTTTGGACCGCCACATTTTCCTTTTGTTACCCCAATGAGAGAACAAAAAACATTCAATCCTGATAAAATGTTTTGAGACAAATACCTATCACGGCAGAGAGATACCGGCAGGGTGATGCCAATTGGGCAATACTGGTTGGGGAGATACTGGTTGGGGGGCAACACCGGCAGGGCGGCGCCAGCAGTGTGATTCCAGCAGGGTGGCATTTTTCTCTGGGCTGCAGGGCTCACCCATTTTTCCCGTGGGTCTCCACAGTGAACCAGGTGGTGATGGTTCCAAGCCTCTCAGATGTCCCCGGCAGGGCCCAGTGCCCTCACTGCCAGCAGCAGGTCATGACCAGAACAGAGCACACTTCTGGCTTGCTGGCCTGGATCATCTGCGGCAGCCTGGCATTGTTTCTGTGAGTCGCCACTGCGCGGGAGGGGGAGTTGTGAGGTCACATTTATGAAGGAGTAAAAGGCCAACATCAGCACTTCAGAAAAATTGACGGCAAGCTGATCCGGTACAGCTTCAGGTGGAAGGGATTTTCAGTGTACCAGTAGCAACCCTCTCACCCAGGGCAGATGGTGGTGAGGATGGTTAGGGTTGGGTTTCAGTATAGTGTGTCTTACACACAGGGCAATAAGTGGTAGGGAGGGTTAGGATTCAGTGTAGTACTTCTCACACATAGGACAGACGGTGGCGGGGAGGATTTGACCCCGCTATTTGTCTCCACAGGTGCTGGCCTTGCTGCTGTATCCCTTTCTGTGTTGACGCGTTCAAGGACGTGGAGCATCGCTGCACCAACTGCAACAACCTAATCCACATTTACAAACGCATGTGACCACTGCCCCCACCCTGCAGGGGGCATGGACACCTGTTGAAAAGAAAATTGTCTAAAAGGGGTCACGAAGCGTTTTCACAGTGACATCCCTTGGTGTACCCATGGCATAATGCATCGAAATTTAGCTTTTAATTTAAAAAGGTGTTTTGCTGAATGGCAAACTCTGCAATGCAGAATCTTTTTTTCATTTTTTAAAACTATCTTTTTTGCATCATTGATTTGACCTTGTTCCTTTTTTGTGGTGGCGATTCTTACCTTTGTGTGTGAATAGTAGTATTTCCATCTAATACAATGATTAATTTTTGCAATTCATTATCTATGAGCTAATGGCTCATTCAGTGGGCCTGAAACACACCAGTCAACTGTTGTTTATTATCAATGCAGATTTTTTTAAAAGTAAAAGGTGCTTGGCCTTGATTCATGATTCATTTATTCCTGGCAGTTAAAAGACTGTAAAGCAATAAATACGATCTATGACATTTTGTCCATGCCCTAAGTAAATAACCTTAATACTTCCCATACATCAGGTTACATCAGGCTGTTGGCGTGGTGGGATCCTGGCAGCTGTTCCCAGTTTGTCAACAAGGTGTGCTTATATGTGGAAACTCAACCTCATGTGTACCATGTGGCCATGTTTTGTTTTTTGTCAGGGGGACATAGGCATTAAGTTATACATATAGAAAGAAAATATGCATTTGTGAGATAACATGTTAAACCTTACTAACCTTAGTAGATCTTTTAAAACAAATTTTAAATAATAGACTTTAGAGATTCAACCTAAAATGAAGGTATGTCCTCAGAGAAACTAAACCTGCAGTTTCTGGAGCTTTCAGCAGAGGGCAGACGTAGTTCCAACTACTCTCAGGTTGATTAACTCCCTTCTGAGAAAATATTTTATGTTACCGTAAATAATATGTTCAGTTGTTTCTGGGCATTTTTTTTCTGGATATTTTTTTCTAAAGTTTGCACAGTTGTGCTTAAGCCTTTGAGCACTCCCTTGGTGGTATATTATACTGATTTGTAGCAGTAGGGTCTGCCTTACCTTTACTTCTGCCAAAACTAACCCTCATCGTGCATTTTATATACAGATGTAGAAGTCGAGAGCACCAAAAGTAGGTGTCTGCCTTCAGGCGAACACTCAACACAGAATATTGTGCAGAAGCTGAGAACCAAGAGGGTGAGGGAGAGAAGGAGATCAAGAGAGAGCGCATCACAGTCCTGGGAATGTGACATTTGTAATTTCATGTCACAACATTTACTGAGCTGTGACCGTGCGATAATATGTTTTGAAGGCTCTGGGCAATATGAAACAACGTATTGACAAGGGGAGTAGAGCGCCGCATCGAACTCAGCAGACAAGCCTCTGGGCTGTGACCCTCTGCTGACTACTAATTGCAACATGTACCCTCTCAACCCAGGCCGGGAGGTTCAGACTCCTACCATCTTTGGCTAAAGCTGTCCTGCTTTCTGATAGAGTTGTTATAAAAGATTACAGGCAAGTAAGGGACCCGTGGGAACACAGATGCCTCAGCACAGGGTGTTAAACCTCATCTGGAACAGGATTGGCTGGCAAAGCCAGCTGGGTTTGTTGCACAGTTGACTGTAGGGATGATCTGTGCAGAACAGTCCATGTCAGGCACCTCCTCCCTTTGTTTTCTCCTTCGCTGTGTCTATTCCCTTTCTCTTCCTCCTCCCTCTTTCATCTTCCTCTCCACCTCTCCACTCCTCTTCTCCACTTTTCTCCCCTCTCTCTTCCTTTTCTTCACTTCTCCCCCCTCTCCCTTCCTCCTCTCCATATCGATGTTTCCTGCAGGACAAAGTATTCAACAGTAATGAAAGTCGAAGGATGAGTAGTGAGTTGAATGCTTAATCAGGGAGGGAGTAACTTCAGTGCAGCACATGTGGAACCAGCTACTGATTGGGGGAGAACTTGACTGATGGGCTGTCAGGAAACATCTCCCCTGCTCAGTAGAAGTAATTACAATGGGAAAAGATCCATCTGTTTGTTTTCTACAGAGCATTTGCAGAGGGGTAGGGAAATGGGGGGCTGGGAAATGAAGATGATGCATGGGGGGCAGGAGGATGAAGCCTGGGGTGAAGGGCTGGAGGATGAAGATGGCCGTGGGGGTCTGGTGCATGTAGATTGGGTGGGAGGTAAAGACAGCCATGGGCCATCTCTGAACTCCACCCATTCCGCCATCCCTATCTCAGTATGTTGGGAGATATGACATGAGAACATTTCTCATGGTTCAAAAAACAGTCAGGTCAAACATTTGGATGTTTTTTTTTGTCCATTTTTGTTGTTTTGCGCAAATACTTTGCCATAAACAAAATGCCATAAAAAGGCTTGCAGATTGGTAGAAGAACACTTCCACTTATCAGACAGGTGATAAAATGTGGATAAGGTTTTAGATTTAATGTATAATTACAGCCTGTTTGCCATTCTCAGTCAGGATAAGGAACATGTCTAACTGGGGAAGCAAATTCCTATGAGTGATTAAAGGTGTCTAGCAAACTTAAGGAGTTCCTTCCTTTCTTCCTTCCTTCCTTTAAATTCCTTTAGGACCTGGTCTTTGGGTTTGCTCCCTCTGGTTATAGGCTGAGGCAAGGGTTTAGAGAAGTACCTACACTGTAATGCACCATAGGGTACAGGAACAGGAGAACCCAATTGCAGTGCTGAGAGGGAAGGTTAGACAGGTGTAGGTCAAGTACCGGCAGGACAAAGCAATCAAGGATAGCCAAAGATTTGGTCAGGGACAAAAGGCGATCAGGCAAACAGAGTTACTAGGAAAATGCAAAATCGGTGTTGGGTCAGGCAAGGCAAGGCAAGGCAAGGAATCCAGGGAACAAGGCAAGACAGGAATAAATAGTCAAAGATGCTGTAGTGAAACTGAAAAGACTTCACAATGAGTGAGGGTTAGTGATGGGCTTATGTGTGGAACAGAAAACTAAGTTGGAAGGTGCAACGGGAGCAGAAGGTGATTGAAAAAACAGTGCACATGGGCTTCAGGAGTGTTAATTGAATGATTAGAGAGATAAGTGACTGATAACGTACTGCGGAACTGGGGCTGTGTTGTGAACTTTGACACTTGCAGTATGAGAAATTTGACCTTTAATGGAGTCGGGGGTAAGAAGGAGCTTCAAAACCCTCACCCAGCCTACGCCTCCATGTTCCAGGAACTCCTGCTCTCTGCCTTTACCCCAGTAATGCTTCTCTTTCATACCTAGTTGCAGTGTACGTTCGAAGGCTCTGGGGGGACGTCAAACTGCCTCTATGATCTCCCCCCGCCACCCTATCCAGCCCATCCCATGTGTGACTCTTTTGACAGACAGTATTTAGGACAAAGGAAGTGGAGGTTCAGGTATCACAGAAATCCTTGAAAGGGTGAGGCAAACGTGCCCTGAGAGATCATGTTTCCTTCAGTGGCTTTGTGTCTCTCAGAGTCTTGACTCAGGGTCAAACTTCTCTCCCACCCACTTATAACAGCTATTAGCCAAACACCTGTCAACTTTGATCTGCCTGCTCGTCTGATGTGACGAAAACCATGGCAGATTCAGCAGGTTTACAAACTGGAGAAAAAACACTGACACCTCCGCCAGGTTCCAGAATGAAGTTAAATTTTGGATTTAAATTTGGATCGCAATAATTTTCACTTTTTTCAGTTTCTTATCCAGCTCATTAGCCCCTGAGGTCTTTCAACTTCCCTCTAGCACAGCTGGAAGTCAGGGTCTCATTGGGAGCACATCCCATGCAGTGCTAGCTGTATGTTTATGCGTGTACCCGCGTCCATCTGTGCATGAGTGTGTTTTCCTTATAAACGAAGGGATCTGACAACCCCCTCCCCACTCCAGCAGCGGGATCAGTGAGAGCTAGGGGTGTTTAGGGAGCAATTTAGCTGCAGGTTCCGCTATTAGCTTAGAGCAGCTGGTCAATACCAGCAACAGGCAGAGCGAGGAGAGGCACCTGGCTGTGTACGAAGCCATTTGATTTTCACTTGTTATTTATCAGTGATCTAAATGGGACCCACTCTGTCAGTCAGTAACTTTTCATTGTGCAGTCTAAGGCGTCTGGTTATTGTGCAAACGAGGAAGTGTAAACTTCTCCTTATCTGTGCTAGGTTGGGTCTAGCAGCCAAAGGGCTTTGTGGGAAGGAACGATGAGAGGTTCCATTTGTGCAAATTTTGTATCTTTATTTATTATGTGCCTTAAACACGTGTAAATTGCATATATATTACCAGATCATGTACACATGCAACGACAGAAGCCACAACTTATCCTCCCCACCCACCCCTACCTTATTAGTCTGTTTCTTGTCTGGTCTTTGTTGTCATTTGTCTTGACAATCTGCACAAGGCACTGAGCTTTGTTGTCATGCTCAAAGTGTGGCGGTGCATCCAAAGGCCAGCAGCAAGATGAAAGGAGCTTGATAGCCCAGGTGGTGCAGGACCACAAGGTCCCTGTGCGTGTACCACCTAAATATGTGGGGGGGCTGCGATTATCACTCCCCCATCACCCATCATCTAATTTGCATTAATTCGGTACTTTGTTTGATTCTGTTTCCCCTTCATCTCTATGCTGCCCCGACCACACCCATCTTTAATTACAGATGGAAAATGTCGGACAAAGAAAAAAAGAAATAGACAGTTGTTCTTCTCAGAAGTGTAAGGTCTTCAAGAGAGGACCTCCTCTGGCAAACCAGGCAACCTCAATACTCTGTGACGAGGATTTTTCCAAGATCGTCGGTTTTAGCCAGTGTCCCCACAGGAGAGAAAGTGCGTGTGCAGGGAGGGAGAAGACGTGCAGCATGAAGAGACATGCCTCATCTTGTCAGACCACAGAAAATCCGCCTGTATGTTGGTGACCAAGACTCTCTCTGTTACCTGTGACCAAAGGACCTGAGTCCTTTGATGTTCTTCAGTTCATGTGTGGACTTTTAAGTCAAGTTCATAAAGAATATCGTAGTATATCTATATATCTATTTGACAAAAAACGATTCTATGCCCAGTAGAACGGGCATTGTAGTTACTCCCATACATATCGATTTAATCAGAAAGTTGTTGAAGATTTGGCTAAGCTATGAAGTTACAATGCATGTATATGTGGTTTAATTTAATACCTCAAATAAAACCTTAAAAAAATAAAAAAATAATCATTCTGGACCTGAAAGCTGCTGGACTCGTGTAGACGTGTAAACAAGCTAAGTTGCCAATACTTTTCGCTTGGAATTTGCATTAAGCAAAAGCTTAATCTCTAAATTTGAAATGTTGACTCTTGCATGTAAGTGAATGACAGTTCACTGAATGTGACAGTTCCATGCATGTAAGTGACATTCACAATAATGCTTATTTGCCACCGTGCAGTATTAAGGGCCGGTCATGCTAACAGTGTTCTGAATACATTTCATAAAAAATTAATAATAAAAACATTTTGTAAATGTTTTTATAAAGACCATAGAAGGTTACACCCAGAAGGTAACATAGTAAATTTGCTCATTTAAAAAGCTGTGTCACCCCCCGTTTTTTGTTTTTGTTTGAATGCGTCAGACTCGGGCTGGCATATCCAGGTTTGTTCTATTCCTTAATATGCTGTTCATTTTATGTTTTCGCTGTCAGGCATTCAGAGCAAGATAATGGTTCTAAATGGTTACGGACATTTAACTTCTTTTGCAGCTCTACTTGTCTTTGTCTTCAATCTCACCATACATGTCACTGATTTAAATAGGTGTCTCTACACGACTATCTTGTCAACCCTTACCATCAGCCAGATGCAGAACCACAAGTCCAATGGAAATGACAGAGTAGAACAGTCTATGCAGGAGAGATAGAGATGACATGAGGATCCATCAGAAACTGTTAAGAACCTTAGTTGACAGCAGATGACGGCACTGTAGGAAACTCCTTAATCCTTTCAAATACAAAGCATAATGTTCATACACACCTGTGCCTGGGTACACACCCCACAGCCATGGGAAAACACAGTCATGGAGAATTCAATATTTAGTCACTTTCACTGCACAAAAGAGGGACCTGTGTTTAAACAGAATCTGCTTTCCCAATTGCTCATTTTATGCTCAGTGAACTCCAAGTAATTTTCTTTTGTCACAGAGTAGTTTGTTCTGGAAGCCATAAGCCTGAGAGAGACATTGCATAGAAACTTCCTGTGGTTTTTTAACTCTGCTACTTTTGGTCTAATTTGGACGACATCTGGACAGTTGAGTATCAACAGGCTGCAGGCACCATTTCTACCTCAGTCAAAAGCACACTCACACACAGGCATACACACTCACCACATATACACAGTTATTCACCCTGCACATTTACTCACATATACGCAATCGCTCACACACAGAATTTCATACACGCAACTGCATTCACTCACACTGATGCACACAGTCACATATACAAACCCACTTATACAAATGTTCATTCACCTCACGTGGACACATACACACTTACTCACAAATGCAATTACATTCACCCTTACATATACTTACGTACACACACTTACATATATGCACTCACACTAACAAGCACACTCACACACAGACATGCATCCACTCACATTCACACAGACACAGACATGCATATACACCCTACATGCACAAATACAAACTCACCAACACTTACACACTCGCTCACACACATACTCAGAAACATGTGATTGCATTCATACTCACATTATTGCCACAAGCACACATTCAATCACACAGTCACACTCACACACACATATACACTCACACACACATTAACACTTCCCCTTCTTCTACCTCATTCTTCACTGTCCCAAATCTAATTTCTGCAGTAATATCCATGCTTGGCAGCTTTAGTAAATTATGCATAGTCTTGATGAAT
Source organism: Hiodon tergisus (assembly GCA_025775045.1). Classification (NCBI taxonomy): domain Eukaryota; kingdom Metazoa; phylum Chordata; class Actinopteri; order Hiodontiformes; family Hiodontidae; genus Hiodon; species Hiodon tergisus. Next base: position 25,875 of record JAOVYW010017348.1, on the reverse strand, counting down.
GTCACTGTCAGTTTGTGCTGTAAGGGAAAGGGGGGACTTACGGAAAGAAAGAAAGAAAGAAAGAAAGAAGTAGTGGGTCTAAGAGAGGCTTATGGGACGTGGCAGAAGGAACAGTTGAAGAAAGAGAGTACGAACGGGGAAAAAGAGGGTGTCGATGGGGAGTTTATGTAAAGTTAAATGCTACATTCCATCATATCTCTACAACACTGCCCCCCATACACACACACTCAAACCTACCACCTCTCTTATACTCCAGTCTCCAGTCTGTTTGTCTGTCTGAAACACAATCCACAAATTTCATCCCCACAGGAATAGGCAAAGGGCTAGGTAAGGATCGTCACAAACACAAATGGCCTTCAAACACAAACAGCCTTCAGCCTGTCCCTTCACTCACCTTGCACATTGTTATGGGAAACAGATCAACACTGCTGAGGTATCTTCTGTCTTTTGGTGACATTATCTAAACAGCCCAAGTTAGCACTCACTCTGGAGAAAAGGAAGGAAGTAGTTAAGAGTGCAATCCCACAGAGGGAAAGAGTCAAAGAGAATCTGAGATAAACCAGGCAAAGTCAAGTCATAAAAACATGGCAGTGAGGGAAGGAACAGTTTCTCCATAGAAGCTCTGGCTCTGATGGAACGTGGAGTGGGGGATGGAACGGTTCTGCCTTTGTGGAATGAGGAAAGAAGGGTTCCTCCATTGCAAGTCACACACCTGCAGTCATGCACACTGTCACACACCCACACCCACATAACCACACTTACAAACATATACACCTGCAGTGACACACATTGTCACACATGCACACACACACCCAAGTCACTCACACTGTCACACACACACACACAAGTTTCACACCCATTCACTTCACATCACCGCCGGACATCCATCTTTATTACTGCAGTGACACACTTGCAGGTAGTGCCGGAGGTTATTGTAGAATTAGTTTGCTAGAGAGCTAGAGCTATATCTGTTATTTTTAGATTAATCCCTCTGTGTTGCACTAGTCTACATACTTCCTATTAAGAGTAGCATAAGAATTGGTGCATTCCAACATTTTAGAATGTACGTTGCTCAACCTCTCGTACAGCCAGTGGTGAAAGATTAAAGTAGGAATACAGACTGCACACAATGATATTTTGGTTGACATCTCCCTTATACTACAACCACTCTTTTCCCTGCGTGCTAACCTATTATATTTACAGGGCTGGTAATGACATTTGCACATAAGAAATATAACCCCCAACCTTGTCTTCATGAATATTTGATCTGGAAGTGGTGACATTTTAAAATATTCCTCTGATCTATGTTCTCCCACCATCAGAGGGCTACCTATCACCTCCACCTCAGCTCTGAACAGCTTTCCTGCGATTCTTTCACACAGGCACTCACACATATTGACACACACACACACAGACACAATTGGAAAGCGCCATGGCTATGGTCATTCGTTTTTTTAAACTTGTCTTTTTTCTCTGCCTTATGGTATATATCCAACAAAATTGGTCCAGAATTTCATGTCATTACGAATCAAGGGTACCCAATTTACATGAGCAGACAGAACAGACCGGCAAATCTTATATGCTACAAAAATATGCTATTATACATTATACGTTATTTGCCAACATTTTTTTGACATGGCAGTCCAAAAATCAGAAAACTTAAATAATCTGAGCTTTCTGACCTTCTCAGACTTCTATGACACCCCCCCCCCTCCACCCACCCACCCCCTTTTGCAAATCACAGTGTTTGTTAATTTTTTCACTGGTCTCTGCAGGCTGACAGATGCTGCTGTCTTAATTAAAGCAGAAAAGGTTGTTAATTGTCGTGCTGGTTTCATTAGCACTGTCTGTGCCTTCTCCAAGAGAGTGTTCCTAGGCTGCTGAACATTTTAAGTCTGGACTGACGCCGAGGCAGTTGACATCTCAAATTCCAATCACCATCCCACACATACGCACACACTCAAAAAAACTAACATACACACACAAACACGCTAATGCACACGCATACACATACAAAGTTTATGATTTGAAAATGGTTAATTGTGCTTGTGCTTCCTGAGTCACACAAGGGTACAGACACACAGTATAACTTTGGATCTTTGGCCACACAACCCAAGTGAAACAAAGCGGAGAGGAGCTATATAACCGCTGTTTCAATTTCCTCCTCTTAATAATTTAATGGAGCAGGTTACACTGACACTCACACATACAATCATACTCACACACATACATATGTACACAGTCACTTCTACTCACACATAGAAAGTTACAGTTCTAATAATTAGAGTGAAAATCTGCGGAAGGAAATGGGCATTCATATAATAATATGGGGCATGAGAAGATACATGGGTGGTCCTGAGTATCAGGGAATTGGCTGTCTCTATCCATGAGTCTTGTCTTTGACCCAGTGGTGTTTCAGTCGTTACCCTGGCTTTGGGTCCAAATAATAGAGATCCAGAATAGTATGTCTGGCTGACAATAGCTCAGACTATGCAGCGTTCTGGAGATGGCATTCTTGCCATGATAGAGTAACCCCTCCTTCTCTGATTCTTACAGCTGATCTTACGGGAATACAAAAACAAACAACTCACACTTTACTGTATGCATCCAAAATTCATGAAACCGGTTATTAATTCTCTCTCTCTTTATCTTTCTCTCTCTCTCAACATTTCTAACTCGCTCTCAATTTAATTTCAATTAAATTTTATTTAGCTGTATTAGCATAAAAAGAAGCATTTTGTTTTGTAGAAACATTGCATGTCAATACAGACACAGATAATGAACACATGTACACATTAAGTATTCAGAACATTAAAATAAAAATAATATAAATAATGTGAAAAACATACATTTTTAATAATACTACAATGTTTTCCTCTGTCTGCCTTTCTGGCCAGGCTCCGCTCACTATGTCTGTACTTGGTCAAGGTAGTTCCTAATTTTTTATCAGTCCCCATTTTCAGGTAGTCTGTTCTTTAGGTGCAAGGTGTTCTTTATAGGGCACTTGTAATTTGATTAATATAATTATAATTATAATTGATTTTATGTTGATGTTGAGGTCTTGAGGCTGTGGGGAGTTTGCATTGGAACTAAGCCTCAGGACCAGCTGGGTTAGAGGACCTAATTCTGCCCTACATGCATTGTTTGTTGTTTTTCTTTGTAAGACATAACAAGGCTTTTATAGAACTCTGCATGCAGGGTTTCAATTGGATTTCAATTTGTCCCATTGAGCAAAATCTTGCTTTGCTAGCATAACCCACACTTCACTGCCATAGAAGGGAGATAGTTAAATTCTAGATTGAATTAGTTTGAGACAAATTATAATTGGGATTTAAATAAGTAAACATAATTTTGTGGTGTAGAAAGCCCTGCGTGCTTTCTCTTTCAGTTCGTCCACTGCAAAATTGAAATTTGATCAGTAATTAGGGAGCCCAACGGTTTATGATGATCCTTTATTTCTAATTCTAATTACATTTTTCATTGATAAGATTTTCTTCTGGATTTCTGCTGAATGAGATGGTTTTATACAGAGATTTTAAATAGTTAGTCCATATATCTCCATTTTGTATGGTCAATTATTCAGGTTTTGATTTACAAAAATGTATCTAATTTTCCATTACTCAGGATTTGTCAAATGAGCTTTACTGGCAAGTAAATATATACTATTTCTACATTGATGACAACTGTCATCTCTTACAAGTTGGACTCTTTCCCCACCTGGTTGAGAGCACTGTCACCACCGTCCTCTTTGGCAAGGCTGGGCTTCCTGAGCTTGTACTTTGTTGAGGTTTTAGATTCAGGATTCAAGATTCAAGATTCAAGATTCAAGAATTATTGGCATGACAAAATAGCAGAGTTTTTCCGAAATGATTTAACAATGAACATTATTATAATATGTATATTACACTTTCTCTGTTTGTTTATCTTTCACCCTGGTCAGGTATTTTGCCATGGTGTTATGTCCATTTTGGGCCGATAGCATATCAATTTACTTGGCTGGTGGAGGGGGCTCTTCTCTAAGCTCTGTGCTTGGCGCTTTATGGTGGTAAGACTTTGAGATTCTATCTTTTAGATGGAGCCAAAATTATATAGCTATTTTTTGGATATTAATCAATATTTGGTATTGACCTAATTCAGCGCTGCAAGCTACACCCACATGCTGACAAATTTACTCTCATCTGTGACCACCCAACTTTCTACCCTTTCCCTCAAGGTGAACCGTCTGAAGAATCTCTCTCCATCCTGCTGTTAAACCTCTCTCCTCCTCCTCCCTCTTGTGTGTGTGAGTTTTCTGAATGTCCGTGGACGTTTATGTCTGTGTGAATTTCTTGTACCTGTGTGTCTGTGAGTGCTTTTCTGTGGGTGTGTCGGTATTTTGTGAATCTGTGGGGGTGTGAATATGCGTATCTCCATTCATGTATGTCTTTCTGTACATGCATATCTGCATGTGTGTATGTCTCTCTATATATGCTTGACTATTTCAGAGTGTGTGCCTTTGTGTGTACGTCTTTCTGTACATGTATGTCTGTGTGAGTGTGTGTGTCTGTGTATGTGTCTGTCTGTACAAGTGTGACTGTACAGGTGCGAATGTCTGTGTGTGTCTGGTCAATCGAGTCTATGTGATTGTGTCTGTCTGTAAGGAGCTGCACACCTTCATACAGGCATGCTTGTATAGACCCCACAATGTAGGAATATATTGGAGGTGTTCACATATCCCAAAGTCTCAGGATATCGAAGATCATGCAGAGTCCAAGGTGATTACATTAATGAAAAATAATCTAAGCCCCCTCCAATATCACCTGATATCACTTCCTCCCCATCCAGTACCTTGGGGAACGACAGCTGATACAAGCTGCTTGTGCTGACTGACTGACCACACTGCAGCTGTGACTGGTCTCACTTAATAGGCCTTTTACAAAGCCTCACAATTCCAATCAACATGACAGACAGGCCTGACAGTGAGTAGTATTTAAATATACAAAAACATGCAATGTTCCATTAACTGCATTACCGTGATGCTGAGTGGCATTGTAGCTATGGGACTGGTGGGCTGTTGTTTCTGCTTGTGAATAGCATGTTAGTTGTGGTGCTGCAGTGGTATTATAAATATAGCACTGGGGTGTTTTCTGCTTGTGAATGTTATAGTTGCAATGGTACTGGTGTGGCATTGTCTTCTTTTACATAACATAGACCGCTGTATACGTGTGCGCCATTTACCTGGGGAAGTGATGGCACCAGAATGCACTGTGGGAAGACGACAAGCCGGTGGAGGGAATGTGATGCTCTGGGCAATGTTCTGCTGGGAAACCCTGGGTCCGGCTATTCATGTGGACGTCAATTTGACATGTAACACCTACCTAAAAATCTTTGCAGACCTGGTACACCCTTCAAGGCAATGGTATTCCATGATGGCAGTGGCCTCTTTCATCAGAATAATGCGCCCTGCCACACTGCACACATTGTTTGGGAATGGTTTGAGGAACATGATGAAGAGTTCAAGGTGTTGCCCTGGCCTCCAAATTTCCCAGATCTCAATTTGACTGAGCATGTCCTGGACCAAGTCCGATCCACGGCGGCCCCACCTTGCAACTTACAGGACTTGAAGGATCTGCTGCTAATGTCTTCAAGGGTCTTGTAGAGTCCATGCCTCGGCGGGTCAGTGCTGTTTTGGCTGCATGTGGTGGACCAACAGCAGGTGGTCATAATGTTTTGGCTCATCTGTGTATAATACATTGAATCATATATTATTAAATTATTTATTTGAGCCGCCTAGCCTAACTCCAATTTGTCCTACACTATTTCTACTCGTAGACGGGATCTGACCCAGAGAAAGTGAATGAGCCAGGTAAAATAGAAATGATATTGGCAGCAAACCGGTAAATTACTTTGATGTTGTCAGTTTCTCATTAACGCTAACAATGAACAAGTTAACAGTTCCAAGAAGGGATAATTCAAGCTATCGCCCTATGTTGCCAGTATGACAGACTACTAGTGGAAATAACAGTCAGCTAGATCCAGCCATGTTGTCCGCCTCTGGTTTGTAATTAATGCAATATTTAATTTGATATTTATAAATGTTTGAAACATTTATTTAATACTTGAAATATATATAAATGATACAAATGTATATAAACATGATAATTATGCATAATTATAAATTATAATTATGCATTATAATTAATTAAAAGTTTGAAACAATATTTTGCAAAAATATGATAAAAAATTTCTCAAACATTTGCAGATGTTCTTCACATTCAATAAATGTTGCAAACATTTATAATATTTAAACATAATAATATTTAACATAGATATTTGACTTTCAAGACATTTATTTAACATTTATGGTTGATATTTAAATGTTGATAGACATTCACAAATATTGAAAAAATTTGCAATCCTGTAAGTACACAGAATGCACACAGATACAAAGACACGCATGTAACGATGCATGCACACACCATTCGGACTGTGGTTGCATGAAGCCGCTTGTCCTCTCACTAGAGACCTCAAATCTACGCTTCTATTTGCAATTCATCTCTCTAACCTCCTTCTATCAGCTATCCTGTCTATCTTTTTATTTTTCATTTCTTCTTATTTTAGTTATTGCTATGCATAGTAATGTTGTCTCTTGTTTTCACACTCTCTTCCTCTCGCTTCAATCTGTTTCTCTCCACATCCCTCTCTCTCTTTCCACTCAATTCTCCTCGCTTGCACATTCACCCTCCCTCTCCCTCGCTCATTTCCCCTCAGTCACACATCCAGAACCCCCCCATCCCCATCTCTCTGCCTCTCTCTTTCGCTCATTCCTGTTCTCACTCAGTCGCATTTGTTCAGGGTCTCTGTCTTCAGCCCTCCTACATCGGAAGTGTTTATCTTTCGGCTCCTCTCTCTCCTCTCTCTCTGTCACTCTCTACATCTTCTCTCTGCCTCTCTGTCACACATGCACACACACACGCACACACACACATACACACGTACTGAATTCTGACTGACATCCAAGGACAGCGCACCTAGCTGTGCACCCCCGGCTGTACACCGCTCAGCTTTCTTTGACGAGGAGGAAGGGCCCCCCAGAGCCATGGAGCACAGTCACCTTTTCTCCACTCTTATGCCCAACGGGAGCATGTGGGGGTTGGGACAATCCTCCAGTGACCTCCAGGGCTGCCCTCTAGGACCCCTGCCCATCATCTATTACAGTGTGCTGCTCTGCCTTGGCCTGCCCGGTAAGATTTTGTGCATGTGGGTTTATGTGTGCGTGTATACATGTCTGTTTCTGTTTGTGTGCATGTTCTTATGCTCATGCTTTCATGCATTGTTAGTATTGTCCATTGCTAACCTTTAAGTGTTGACCATTATATGTATATTTACACTTGAGAGGGTTTGTGTATTTGGCTTTTGACTTTTTTCTCCTCTCATCTCTCCCTAAACTTTGGCTCACCCTCTGTCTATCTTTTTTAAACCTTTGTTAAAATTGTCGCTTTGATGAAGGAGTCGACTTATAGAGCACGTTGATAAAAGGGGCTCTTATTTGTATTTAGATGGGTAATGATAGTTAGTAACAATTTTGACCTAGCAGGTCAGATTTAAGTAAAGGAAATACGTAGGTTAGGAACTATGAGAATCAATGACACACTGCAATATGGTGAATTAATGACTAATGAGGAAAACAGGAAACCCAATCTGTTAAACAGTCGGATTGGTCATTAATGCTGTGGCGTTCCCCTTTGCCGCAGCAATCTGACGATGAGTGGCAGGTCCTGATTACCCTTAGTTGTGTTGTAGTTTATTGTTTGGCCGATGGGGGGAAGAGCTGAAGGGTAACTTGTGGTGCAGCATGACTGATTGACCGCCGACCTACGATAGGGCCTCGTCACACCGTCGATCTGGAGTTGTAGAACAGAAGCGTCTCTCTCTCTCTCTCTGGACCTGCCATTACAGATTATTCTAAAGTCTCAGCCCAAGAGATAGTAACGGTTGCTAACCCATGGCAATGCTCAAAGGGGAAAAGGCTCATGGTGGAATCAGCAATGCATTTCGCCTTTCTTTTCTTGTGCGCAACTTCAGCCAGCCATGGTGACAGTGGTGGGTCCTGAATGGGAAAAATAGACCACAGGGAGTGCTAGTGTTGGTGGGGGGGGGGGGGGGTGAGGGCGGATCACCACTGGGTTACATGACCCATCGCGCTGCCAAGCGCTACTCTATCCCTGCAACATGCACTGAGGAAATGCAAGGTTTTTTCTGCTCTCCCAGACGGTCAAGTCATAGATGCGTACTAATGGCAGCCAAAGTGAAGGCCCTGTAATAGGGAGGCAAATGCAGGCATAGCTCTCCGACCAGGGGTCTGGGGTGGCTGCTGCTCTGTGTCTGTAGCTGAAGGACATCAGAGAAAAACGGAAGAGTAGAGGAAGTGTCGGATGTGTAAGCAGGGAAAGCTTAAGTGTGTGTGTGTGGGGGGGCGGGTGTTCATCTGGCACTAGGGAGATTTACAGGACTCCACAAGCTAGCTGTTTTAATCATGGTTTTTCCATGTTGATGTTTGAATGATACTTAATAGGGACTCAGGGTATGATGTACACGTATGTCTTTATTGTGCAGGATGGATCCCTTTGTTGGACTCATAACTCGTGATTTTAGTGGCATTGCTTGCTTCGGCAACAGGCTTTTATAATTCAGTAGTGATCAATCTCCAGACTGCAGCTGAGTGATTTCCGGGGGAGACGGGTTTCATCTTCAGGACAAACCAGTTTTCTTTCATTTAATTTCTTTGGCATTCTTTCGCACATTTCAAGGCTGTTTGCTCCACCACCCCCACAAAAAAAATCATAAACATGAATTTTAGCGCGGGATTCTATGAACAGTTGACAGGTGAAGTGAGAGTGGAAAGTGGGAAAAACTGTTTTATCCTGGATAATAAAAAAGACACACGCCAAGCTGTGTGAAAATGTTTCTTTGTTTAAAGCTTTAAAAAGTGACATATTTGGTTTTAAACTAAAATAGTGAGGTTAGGTGATGCTAGGACATTTTTTTCCCAGTATTATCATGCAATATCTTCAACAAGATACAACACGAGTGCCTTATAACTGACAACAAAAATATCCAAATAAATGAAAAACAAAGTAAAAAAGTAATTATGGAAAAGAAGAGAGAGAAGAAAAGACAATGATCTGAACAGAAACAGTAAACAAATCATACCAATTCAAATTGTGTTGCATAATATATATATACATATGTAAATATTATATAAAATATTATTATATAATTATAAATATATATAAAATGACCAAAATCATTAAATCATAATTGCATCAGTCTCTCATCATCCCACCATCTTCCTTTCTCCCTCTTCTTCACATTTTTTCTTTTGCTGGTTAGACTGCCTCTGCAGCATTAAGACTGGATGTTTGGTTCTTCTTTCATCAGTGAGACTTTAGATTTAGTTTTTCGTACCCCTGTGAGACTGGAGATTTAGTTCTCTCTGGACTTATTTGTTTCTTTTCTGAAGTCCCACACGGTTAATTAAAAAGACTCCATTCTAAGACAAATTTGTCTAAGATAAAAAACACATGTTAGTAGCACTTTCTTTTTCTTTATACAAACATGAAATGTCAAACCAGAGCAGCTAGGCTTAGTATGTTAGGCTAATAGTAACATTAGAGCTCTTCTCCTCTGTCTTTGTGATTTTGTCTATCCCCTCTTCCAAGCCTAATATTTCACACGGCAGGCAGGACTAGAGTGGCTCTTAATTACTCCACATCCTGAACAAGGGATTAGGGAACAAGGGACCATATTTATGATAGTTTCTTGTTAACAATTCAGGGATGCATAAAGGGGTTATTTTTCCTAACAAACGATTCAGATAATGTTTCAGCATTTAGACAGACTGTTGTTTCAGGCTACTGTGATATTTTGAATGGTATGGTACGGTACACTACAGCTGTCCACAGAATCCATATACACGTTACATGCATGTCTGATGAGAAGCTTGTTGGCACTGACACAAGTAACATGGGGCCTCAGTACCCTTGTATACTTTCTCTCAGTTTCACACTCTACTCTCAACCTGCAGGGTCTGACCCAAATGTACCCCGTTGCTTTGTATTGTGTTGCTTATGCCAATCTTGCCCTGATTTACACATAAACCAGGTCAGCGTGGCTTCACCACTAGCGATTTCGAGCACAACATGCTACACTTCAGACGTCAGACGTGCAGATGCGAGCGTGCCCATGTGTGTGAGTTTCTGATGTATGTGAACCTCTGTATGTGTGTGTGCTTGTGTCTGAGTAGGTGTCTTTATTTTTTCTGTTCTCCTGTTGATCATCTCCCTTTGAAAGAGCCAGCTCCAAAATTCTCAGCCACTTTGGAACAACTTGATTGTAAAAAAGCTACAATAAATCAAATATAATTGACCTTTCTGACTCCCCTCCTTGGAGACCTGATATGGGCATCTCAGGTATTCCAAGCTTAACAGAGGCTTGGTGAAAAAAACAGATCCTGAGTGCAACCTGACAGAACAAACCAGGGTGTCAATGTATAGGACAGATGCAGACACGCCCACAGATAAAGCCACATATACAATTCAGCCACACAAACAAATACAGCCACATATACAACGCAGCAACATGTGCAGATAGAGCCAAAGAGATAGACTCAGGCACACAGAGACACAGACACATGGAGACAGACTCAGTCACCGAATCAAAGAGATGCAGACACACAGAAACAAACTCACAAAGACAAAGACTCACAGAGATTCAGACACTCAAAGACAGACTCACAGAGATACACACACACGGAGACACAGACTCACAAAGAACCTAATTTAGTTGCATGAGGCTTGTCATTGATGCATGACTATCGCCTATGCCATGTTATGTTGCTAGTGAGTCTGGGAATGAAACATGCAATGGGCAGAACAAATGGACGAGTCCATGTTTATCCAAGAAACGCATAGGCAACTTTCAGCACACACACAATATTATCCATAACCCGACTGGTCATTCCTGAAGACCTCCCTGGTTCGCTGTTATATCAGTAACTCCACTCAGGTGCCAACAATAAGTTCACTGTGAACGATGCTTTATTTTGGTTTTCCCAAAAGAAAATGGGTGACTTTCTTTTGAATTTCTTCCTCTTGATGCTTTATCTGACTTTAAGTTTTTTTAATTTAAAATGCCAAATAAAAGGAGTAACACTCCCCATGGTATTCCTGTCTCCAGCCCCTTCTGAAACCAGTCACACCCTGGCATACCAGATATACATTGTGAGATTTTATCTGTTGGTTCGTAATCTTTGATTTCCCCTCACCTATCAAGGTTTTCCTGGCTGACAAGGTAACACTGTGAATTTCATTGGGTAGACTGCAGATATAATTGTGTGGGCCATTTTGTATGCAAAAATAGATTTTACTCTTGGTGATGTACTAGACCACGTTGATGTGTTGGATCACGGTTTGCTTTCCAGCCAAATTTATCCACAAGATTAGGCCCCTCACTGCATCACTCAGTGCTTCAGCAGGCCATGCCGCCCCAGCGTGCTAATCAAGCCATGCTGCCACCACGTGCTGCTCTAGTCACCCCAGTGCTTGACTAACGGTACACTTGGGCTGCTTTCCTCGAGCTGTCGTTGTGCTCTCTGCAATTTCACCTGTTGTTGGGATACGGGCCACTGCAGATAACAAAACAGTTTGATTTCAGAGAGATCAAGAGAAAGCAACAAATTAACAAATGTCGCAGATGGCGAGATGGGTGGTCTGCTATGAAATGCACAGGAGTCATGTGGCTGTGAGGTGTAACGTCCCTGGCCGGCTTAGCAGACAGAGCTGACCGCTCAGATTTAATAAAAGTGAAGTAATCCTTTAATGAGCTGCTAAATGAGAGTTTGCGTGTGTGGGCAAGTGTGTGTCCATGTATGTCCCTGTGTATGTGTGGATGTGTGAGAGAATGTGTTTGTGTGCATGCGTGTTTGAGAGCGCATGTTTTTTCCGAAACTATTGCATGACAAAATCGAGAGGGTCTGATTTGGTGACAGGCCTTGGCTTGTTTTCTCTTGCCATGTCTGAGGGTGAGTTTGACACCCTAGCTGTGAGCCCTGTCCCTGTCTCTCTCTACGGAGCTCACACCAGCCCTGTCGTTTTCTGTGTTCGCATTGTGAATGGCTTTGTGCTCTATTACTGGTTATAGAGTTATTGTTTGATTTGATAAATATTAAAAGCCTTTAGTTCTGTCTGTGGCAGTTTGTTTGTGTGAGTGTGTGTATCTGGGGGGTGGTCTTATCAGGGTAAATCCAAAATTACCTGTCCTTTTGAGGTTTGCACATTTCCATGTACCCCAGGCCATTCTGTTAATTTCCGTTGCTCACACCTGCATCACAACTTTGTCCTTCCCCTCTCCTGGTCCCAGATTTTTCTTGTCCTTTGTCTCGTCTCTCGATGCTTTTTCCTTCTCCTTTGATCTCTCAATCCTTGCCTCTCCTTGCTCCTACCCCCACACATTCCTCTTTCCCCTTCCCCAGCCAACATCCTGACGGTGGTCATCCTGTCCCAGCTGGTCTCACGCCGCCAGAAGTCCTCGTACAGCTACCTCCTGGCCCTGGCCGCCGCCGACATCCTGGTCCTCATTCTCATCGTCTTCGTGGACTTCCTGTTGGAGGACTTTGTGCTGGGTGCCCCGCTGCCCTTGCCCCTCAGCAAGGTGGTGCAGGTGCTGGAATTCTCCTCCATCCACACCTCCATCTGGATCACGGTACCGTTGACAGTGGACCGCTACATCGCGGTTTGTCACCCACTACGCTACCACTCTGTGTCCTACCCAGCCCGCACACGCCGTGTCATTCTGGCCGTCTACCTCGGCTGTCTACTCTCTGGCGCCCCCTACTACTGGTGGCCGGACCTGTGGCAGGGCTTGCCAGGGGGTGGCAGGGGAGAAGGTGGTGGACGCAGAAGCAGCCCGGGTCAACACGTGTTGGTGTGGGCCCACTGCGTCACCGTCTACCTGGTGCCCTGCTCCATCTTCTTTGCTCTCAACTCAGTCATCGTCCACAAGCTGCGCAGGCGCCGTAGCTGCTTCCGGCTGCGCGGCTACTCCACAGGGAAGACCACAGCCATCTTGTTGGCCATCACTTCTGTGTTCGCAGCACTATGGGCACCCCGAGTGGTCCTGGTCCTCTACCGGCTGTACGCGCCTCCACCTGACGGGCCTGGCCCTGCCCATCGCCTCCACCTGGTCGCCGATGTGGCCAACATGCTGGCGTTCCTCAACACAGCTGTCAACTTCTTCTTGTACTGCTTCATCAGCAAGCGCTTCCGCAGCATGGCTGCTGATATGCTGAGGGCTGCCCTTCGCTGCAGGAAGCAGCCGCCACCCTTCTACGCAGGACACAGCTTCTCCATAACCAGTAGCCCCTGGATCTCACCCGCCAACTCTCACTGTATCAAGATGTTCGTCTACCAGTACGACAAGAACGGCAAGCCAGTCTGCATCTCCTCCTGAGGTTCTCCATAGGCCTGTGATCAGCGACCCTGATCTTCCTGTCCTACTTGTGCCAAACCCTAACGTAAGTGGTTGAAAGAAAGGAAGTAGAAGCCCTCCATGAAACAGGAGCTGAATAGATGATGAGTCTACCTGGAATCATGTGATTGAGCTGACTATCTCTGTGTAAACATACTTCACAATCTTTACCGAGAGACAAGGATTGTGGGAAAATTCTGGCTTTCCCAGCCACTTAGTCAGTGTTTTACCAGCAGTCCGCAAATGGCGACTCTTTACCTCAGAGAAGGAAAAACGTCTTGCTGTGAGGGTCGCCAACATCATCTCCAGTGAAGCTTTTTCTGGTGGCTGTGAATCACCCAGCAGAAGAACAACCCAGGTGAAGCAATTGGATGTGGAGGTGCAATGTAAGGGATTGCATTTAAAAATATTTGGCTGTGGTTCACCCTGCAAGTTTTATCAGTCTGTGAGAACTGTGGCTTTTGTTTTAAGGTTTTACCCCCTGTTGCTGGGCAAGCAAGCAGCATGGAGGACCCTCACCAACACACCCGCCACTGTTGCCCCCTAGTTCCTGGCAGGTCCCCAACGAAGGACCCCGAGGAGAACAACTAAGAACATCAACTCCCCCACCCTTCACAGAAAAATCCCTCCATCAGAAAGCGGCTCAACGTACTCCGCTGCAATATCTGCTGCAACAGAGGGTGTTAATGACCTTTTTGCATGCAGTAAACACCAGTCATAAGTGGCTGTTGACTGGAGTGTTACAAATAAGCCGTCCAGCCCTCTTTTTTTCCATGTCAGGTGTCATTTTGGTTGGTGGGGTTGCCGTAGCTGCTGGCAGTTTGCTTGTGCATGCTGTAATCACCAGAGACTAAGGTAGACAGCACTGTTAGCTTTTCATTGTCATGGGACACAAAGTAAACTGACTGTTATATGTATGGCTAATGCAAAAATATAAACATATATGTTACTTTTTTTTTTAAGTTACTTCAGGGTTAGGGGTTGCAGAGGGGGCTCTGGTTCAGATAAGCCAGTATGAACTGTTCTATCAATGAAATTGAGGAAATCTACACAATTTGTTAATATTGTCAAATTCAATATTTGTATACAATTGCGCCAACTACTCAAAATGTATTTATACAGTTCTAAACCATGTTACTTGCATCCCTGTATCTAAAGCTAATATAAAAGGATGGGATAATTTTCAGTGTGTGTGTGTGTGTGTGTGTGTGTGAGAGAGAGAGAGAGAGAGAGAGAGAGAGAGAGAGAAAAAAAGAGAGAGACATAGGATTGTTCAATGCTGATGTCTGTTCAACCTTTTTATTTGGTTCCTTCATTTAAAGACAGCAAATTCCATTTCTCTTTCAAAAAGTTTGGCTTTTAGCTGCAACAAACTAAGCAAGGACAAGACACACACTGCTACAGTAACCACTGTGCGTGTGAGACCCCTGACTAGAACTCGAACCAAAGACTTCTGCCATGGTCGGAAAAAAAATCCAACAATTAATCATCCTACACAGAGGCAAGACCTTTCTCAAGGCAGCCACCATCAGGCCACAATTAGTGACGAAGTGGTATGATGCAAAGGAGAAATGAGAACCACCAGTCTGGTTTGTCAGAGAGAGTCAAACATACAAACATACACTGCAGGCAGGATGTGCTGCCCCGGCCCTCCTCCACGTTTACAACACCCCCATCAGCTAGCCGCCTCCCCGCTCCTATTCTGCTCCACGCTCAGCTTGCCATTAAAACCGTGGCAATGAGTCACCAAGGCAATTTCCCCCTTGGCAGCCTGTTCAGCACACACTAGAGGGGCAGTGGTTACCATGACAACGGTCAAGCCGCCATGGCAGGCAAGAGCAGGACAAGGAGAACTGTCCGAAGTGTAAACTCTGCTACAGCCGGGAGAACGAGACAGGGTAATTATAGGAAAAGCAGTTGAGGGGGGGATGTTGGGTCATCATGTCTACCTAGTTTTATGTTTTACAGGCGGGATTTTACTAATGAGTGTTTCCTTTAATAAAATTGAAAGACCATTCAGTTCTTTTGCAAGTTTAAGCAATTACCTTTCCACTTTGGTTAGTTATTAGTAGATAAATTGGTAATGGAGATGGTTAGAGCAGGCTAATCCCTTGGTCTAAGTACCAAGTGATTGATTGCCTGAAAGAGGTGACTTCCTGTGAGACTTCCCGTGCCACTATCCGAGAGCCCCCTCCGCGTCACTCACACCCCGGCAATGAACACAGCTGCCTCTCAAGGAAGCAGCACTTTTTTGTTGCCTGTTTTTCATCCAGGAGGACCAAGTTCAAGGGAATATTGACACACTTAATGGAAGTGTTTTGTCCATTCAGCGGCTGCTTTGTCAGGGAGCTTGGAGACTGCATTCTTTGTGCCGTGCAAGATGGGTGCACGTAAGAAAGTGTGCATGTAAATAGAAAGAGAGAGGTCACAGCAGGGCCTGAGCTTCTGTGCTGTTGTCTTCTGACATCCCCGCTTGAACTGCCTAAAAACATCTCATAGCCAGCACCTGTCCTTATCTCTCAATAGGACATCAGTTTGTGTATCATGTCAGTCTGTGTCTATTTAACATTTTTGTATATATGTTACGGTTTGCATTGGCTCACTGATTATGTGTTATGTATTTATATATGTGTTTATTTATTTGGTGTATTTAATTAATTAATTTACTTTTCACCTGGAGAACCAGCATGAACAAACGTCCTTTCTGGTCAGACAGCTGGATGGATTGTGCTTCCTGAGTCATGAGACAGCATCTGACACCATGTTATGGTCGCTTGGGTTGGGTTGCCCAGCTTTTATTTAGAAGTGAAGTGCAATGTGATATAGCTTTTTAGATATAGAAAGAAAAAATATATGATATAACAGTTTATAGGTTCCATCTCTCTGTATGACTTATAGCAAGATGGATCACCACGCTATATATCCTGTTATGAATTTTAAAATTTGATATTTTTAACTTGTTAGAATTCTTAGAAAATAGATTATAATAACTGGCAGTTCTGGGTCATTATCTTCACCTGAGCTGTGTAGAACATATTTTGAAATTGAAATACGATTTCAAGGCTCAAACACAACCGAGCAAGTAGCTAATGAAGAAAGCCTTGCTTTTTCATGTGACCCAGGAGACCAAGGCTTGTGAGGGAGGTGCAGGGATGGCTAGTCACTTTCTTTCTAGGGTGCTGAGCACTCCCTCAAGTGGTTTGCGCACACACAAGCCTGCAAGGACTCACACAAATGCTCCTCCCATCTCTCTGCTTCCACTGCCCCAACCAGCCTGGTTTTCCCTCGGGTCTTCGTTTAAGTACTTAATTTCCTCTTCGAAAGTGTAAAACCGAATTAATGTTTACAGATGTCTACAATGCACTTACAGTTGATATTTTTAATAAAGGATCCTTTTTTCTTACTATCTCCAAGGGCTCTGGATAACATAATTGTCTTTTGTCTCCTTTCTTGGTACTGGTTGAAAATATGTCAGATTCTCAGTCACTACTAAAACGGACATGGTGCAGAGTGTCTTTTCCCAGCCAGGGTAAAGAAGAGGGTGGTAGCGCATTCTGATTCCAAGCAATAAGAAATGCGTTTAATGAAATGCATCTGAAATGTGTTAATGTCAACTTTATCTATATTTCCACCTCTGCCTAGACCATTAGCCTCCCTCACCACTACTTTTCTACATCGCTTCTTATGTGGCAGTTAACTTCTTCAATATTGTTTTATTATTTGAAAATCACCACACGTTCACTAATGCATTTTGGCTCCCTCGTGTGGTCAGGGAATAAAAAAAGACAGCTGTCACACTTTCCATGGCGCACGACCAACAACAGAGCAGCGTGCAGAAAAATGCCAGCGCAAGAGATGCCAGAGATGTCTAAGCGATTTGTCCCCGGTTCGTACAACAGTTGTCGACTGAAGCAGAGTTCAGCATCAAGCGTGCCTCAGAGGCAATGATAAGTCTGTAATAAGTCAAGATTGTCATGGCTTTAGTTAAAATACGAGCGACTCAGCAACCACTCACTCCAACCACTTTTGCACAAGCGAGAAAAACGGTTGCACCAAAGTCAGAGGTGTTGCTTTGTAGGAACTGAGCAAAAAATACAAATTATGCAAACAATGTTAGTTTAGTTTATGGTCTAGTAAGGAATGCGTATTGTTCTTCAAAAATTCAAAATAAGAATATTTTTCACTAAGATGCGTTAAAATGTTTTTACAGCACAAATATAAAAAGTCTATTTGTCTCTAAAAGAAACGTTTGTGCCGTCAGCGCCATTTTGTAGTGTAATTACAAATATTTTCCACAGGATGGCACTCACTTGGCCTACGATCTTAAAACTGCACCTTAATGTGGTACAATCCCTGTCAGGATTACTATGGCGGTCCACAGGCAGGACAAGGTCATGGAACAGCTCACAGTTACATCTAATGTCCTGTTGGTTTTCTACAGTATCTTCTACAGCAGGGATTTCCATACCATGGCCAGCATGCAAATCTTGGCACTACTACATTTGATTTGATGCAACATAGGTGTGCATTGGGTACCACAGTTCTACAACCTATAAAGCCATAATTTGTTTATGAACAGGATTTGTTCAGGCCAGAGAACAGCGATCAACAGCATAGTTATCACACTATCACACAGTGTGATGACAGGCAGGCAGAGAACGTGCTGGAGAAACGGCAGTGGTGTGGGC
Source organism: Hiodon tergisus (assembly GCA_025775045.1). Lineage (NCBI taxonomy): Eukaryota > Metazoa > Chordata > Actinopteri > Hiodontiformes > Hiodontidae > Hiodon > Hiodon tergisus. Next base: position 7,681 of record JAOVYW010017348.1, on the reverse strand, counting down.
AACGGATGATCAGGCATCCGTCTAATGTGAGCAGAATGGTGGAAATAGTGCTCTGTCGAGGATTAACCTGCAACTTCCTCCAGAAGACTGCAAGGCACTATTTGGAGCTATGAGAACACAACTGGTATGCATTACATGTCTGAGGGTCACCTCCCTATGAACACAGTCCTTGTCAACACTTGGAGCCCCCCCCCCAGCTATGGGCTAAATTTGAGCCTAAAATCAAATCCACACAGGTCCTATTTCTGGTCTTCTCAACAATTACCACCACTTCTTGCTGGTTATGGTCGTTTTCAAGGAACTGAGGCTGTGCTCGAAAAATGAACAGGCAGAGTGTGTTCGGGACCATAATGAGTAAACACAGCTAACGTGTTCTAACATATGGGGATTATGTTGCGCTCAGCGGTCTTAAACCCCTTTGCACTCACTGACGTAACACCCAGAGGCTGCAAAGGTGAGTGTTTCAGCTCATATGTCGAGCTGTCGTTCCTGTTCAACATTCATTTAGGGTTGATTCTGATTCACATCGTATAGGAAATTCTAAAAAGTCCCCGGGGTGAGATTTGGCCCCGTGGTAGAGGAGCCCTTACAATTCCCCTCCTGTCCCACTGTCCCCTATAAAACCACCACCTGTTGAGAACTTTTACGGTTTTTAACTGCTGTATCATCTGCCCCGCCAATTAATGCTCTGAACTATCTTTCATAGACCCATAATCCCCATAGCAAGCACAGACTGTTGTAGACTGTGTGCGCGTCCTTTGTTTGTGCCTGTCTACCTCTATATGAGTATTTTTGTCTGTGGCAGTATATCGATTTACCTCTCACACTATGTTATCATGCTGCGATAGTTAACCTCATTATGCGAACCACTTAATTGGTTAATTCAGCAGTGATTAAAAAGTAAGAAATCAATGAAGATAGCAGAAGGAGTTAAAAGTAAAAATCAGTCCAGATAATTATAGATCCCTTCTGACTAGGCTGTAGATGGAGGTTTTTTCACTATTAGTATTCATATTTCAACGTCCGTGGATTGTACATAATAAACCTTGTGAATTACACGTTTCCCCAGTCAATTACTTTGACTCCCAAACTCCCTTTCTTCCTCTCTGTCTTATCAACAAAACAAAAACACAAACCGAGTTGACAACAGCTAATTGCGAAGAAACGGTCTAACAAAGAACGGTTCGCACCGGCATGGGGTGGCAGGCTGGAGTAATACCGCGCTCCTTCTCTGTCATTTGATTGAGCTGAACAGCTGATCACCGATGTGTTCAGGGGGGGGTCATTATTTTAGCATTTTTAAAGGCACGCCAGAGGGCCGGATATGGTAAAAACAGAATACTGTTTCTTTCTTTTCCACAGTGACAAAGAAAAATCAGCGATATTAAAATATCGCACCAGCCGGGAACAGAGTGGGGACACACCAGACTGATTGGCGGCTGCTCATCTGACAAACGGAGAAGACGTGCGATTGACAGCCGCCTCCTCGTGAGCTATTTCTGGGAACAGTAGAGGAGACAAGAGCAAATAAATATATGATAATACGGGAAATTGTTAACTGATTTTAAAAAAAAAACTAAACGTCAAACTGTTTTATCGTTCCAGGGAAAAGGCACTCAAGCTATCGTGCTTGTGAGTTTGCATTATGTTGGTAATTCGATTTACACTGACGAAGGATATCGGAAGACATATAATAGGGACGAATGAGTATATTCAGACTGTATGTCACTCATTGCCGCCGCGCATCCGCGACATCCTCAATGTTTCAAATAAAACAAACAAACAGTAGTTTGTGTGCTGCACGGCTTCGGTCATCCTATTTTAGTATCGGCGTATTTCTTCATGGCTGGCCTTGGTGCCTCGGAATGCTGAACAGAGGATTTTGAAGGCGAATCGAAAGACGATATCAACTCTGCCCTAAATCAATCTCTTTTTCTAGACGACAATCATTATAAACCAGGAAAGTAAATTAAGAACACTGTGCCGGATATATTGAAGGATACCGCCATTCTTCAAAGTTCGTTTTTTAATGTGAACTTTACTGAGTTGGATTACATTCCGGACGTGACTTCGTATTCCTTTTCGTTGGGCACGCGATACGGTATTCAACGCTTTAGGATTTGTTTACAACGCACATGGTATGTACTTGTATATCTGTCTGAAGTTTTGAGCAGGGTGGCAGGAGAAAAGTTGTTTTTCACCTATTTCATAAAAGTATTTGCCACTCGCTTAGCTACAGTTAACTTATTTAATTAATCAGACACTTCTTTGCAAAATTAACATTTGTAAATGGTTTCCGTAAACCCCGTCACTTCTAACGTCTTAATTCTTAATTATAAGTCAACGAGCGTCGATTTATCTTGCCACTCTGGCGCAGATATGTGATAGTGTTATTCCCGGAGTAAGAGAGCGAAAAATAGATGTTAACGCACTACATTTGGTGCGTGGCCTTGATCTCAGGTCAGCGCCTCCGCTTCATCAATTTCTAGACGAAGTCAACAATGTGGTTATCTACATCTGTTTATTTTCTTTTTTTAAAGTAGAATAACGTTTAACAATGTGCAGGGAAATTGCTTAATGGTATAAATTGATAAACTATTGTCATAGTTGATTGTGGCGTTCGGGCTTTGGCATTGTGACGTTGTTGTCCCTTCTATTCTTTTGAATGCAATTTCTTCGTCGTTATCCATTGGTGAAGTGGCTAGTCAAAGACTTAAGATGATTATACACCAAGACCTTAGAATGGCTATTGGTCTTAAACCTGTTTTTGAAGCAGTGCCAGAAAAGCCGTTGTGACGTACAGTGTTGTAAAATATGCCCACAATCTCCAGCTAAGGAGGAAATAGTGTAGGTTCAGTGGGAAATCCAGGCTCTGTTACAAACATTTCATGGAGCGTTTGTAACTTGTAATATGTTTTCAAGCACTATTTAATGTCTGCCTGTGGAATTACTCAAAGCCACTTGTTGAAAGACTGGTGAGTTTTAGTCACTGTAAAGTATTGTCTCGTTGAGTCAGTAAAATAGGGGTTTGGGTGGCTGCAATGACCTCATACAGTGATGTGGTGTGATTTTCATGTGTGTCAATGTTTGTGTATGTGCGTGTTTGTTACCCCCCTAGATTTTAATGCATGATGAGGGGGGGAAGCCAGTGTGAGTATGAAGCAAGCTTAAATGCTCTTGCTGTTAATTTCCAGGTCAGTTAGCTGATTACATTGTGTTGAGGGACTTAATGCATGGTTTATGCAGGGGAAATATGCGGCCTGTTTTGAATTTGTTGAGTTTTTTTTCTTTGATTCGCTACAACAGCTGAAAGAGACCAAAAATGTTTTCAATAATTTTTGTATGGTTTCAGAACAGTAGATGTTTTTGCTAGGGTTTTGTTAAAACATTTCCTAAATTAGGGATTCACTCTCATTCTGCTCTAATTCACCTGGATTGTCTGCACCATTGGGTCGGATTGGCCCAGTGGTGATCTCTAGGTTGTCCACCTGCAGGGTATGGGTCCATTCCAGGCCCTGGGGGCAACGGGCCAACCGACCAGAAGTGCTTTTTCTGGATGCTAAAAGGAAGCCCATGTGCTACTTTGTCTCGGGAAGAGAGTGACCAGAGGAGGGAGTGGGAGGTGTGGGGAAGAATGTTGCCCCACCTACAAACATTACTGTACCGTGTCCTCCAGCTCTCTTCTTCAAAAATTAAAAAAAAAAAAATTTCACTGAGAACAACACTCCCCAACACAAGGGTGATGGTGCAACTCTCCATTCTGCAATGGAGTACTGTCTTTCTGATCGTAGGAGCATCACAAGTTGTGTGACTGTGGGAAAGTCACCGTGGGTTACGACTAAACTGTGCAGGGTTGTTTGCTGAGTTAAGAAAGAGAGAAATAATTATAACAATGTAGGGGGGTGCTGAGTGAGTAAGAGAAGAGGATAGAGAGGGAGAGAGAGAGGTGGAGTGGGAAGGGAGAGGAGCATTCCATACTGTAGCTGTTGGAATGTGTCAGGAAAGTAAAGACACACACTGGAGCTGACAAAGAGCAGTTAACTGCTGGAACAAAACCTAACTAGGATATTTAAACTAGGAGGGAGGGGGAGAGAGAGGCGCAAGACTGGCGCAAGACTGGCATGTCATTAATCCTGCCTGAGTGGGCACAGCGGCAGCAGGTGTTTTCTGGGGCCAGAGGCACAGTCGGAGAGAGCAGGAGAGCCTGTGGCTGTGAACCAGAGCAGTAACATCCTTCTTATGCCAGAATGCACCTGCCCTGCTTGCTGGTAAGCTCTTGGTCATGGGACGGGCAGGATGTGCTGCTGACTGTTTGTCCTGTTACGTAGTTGAAGAAATATCAAATGTTGCCATAGAGGCGTCCAGGACTCTGTTGGAAAAAGAGGGCCAAAGTGGCCTGGTTCTGAAGTCTGACAACTGCTTATGTTCTTGTATCCTCTCCTCATTTAATCTCCCCCAGAGGGTTCTGTATCTCAGGCACATTTTCATCGTGAGGGTCATAGCCATGGGAGCAACAGGTGTCCCTGACAGCTGGCAGAAACTGGACCTCTCAGTGCACTGACGTCCCATTGCCAATGATTCCCTGCCACAGAGGCAGTCCGATGTAAAATAAGGAACATGGATGTGGAGCACAGATCCAGTTATATATTTTTAATGTGTTTTTGTGTGTTTGTGTACATGTGAGGGCTGCTCACAAATGTCTGGGTTGATGTTCCATGAATCCTTTGACTGTTAAAGAATGTGGGTTGTTGGGGTGCCTGTCCCTAGGACCACTAGTTGTTCAGATAAAACGCCAATGAAGAGTTCACCATCTGATGTGTCTCACGTTTGATCAGGTTTCTGCATTGGGAAGGGAGAGGCAGTCAGTTTCATTGATAAAGGCTAAGAAGATTAAGTTCTACCTCCATTAAAGAATGCTCTGATTCCATTTACTGGCCGGAGCCTTATTATTATCCATGCCATCTGTATGTGTCTATTTGTCCTCACTTCCGATCGAAAACGGAACCTTGCGCCTCCGCTGCCTCCCACTGTTTTCTTCCTCTCTGTCTCTCGCTTTCTCCAATTTACAATCATCTATTTCCTGGTTTCTCATAACTTCCTCCATCTCCCCACTCTTTCTCCCTGTCACATTCTTACTCCAACTCCCCCCCCCTTTCTCATCATCATCTCTCTCTTTGGCATCACCAGAGCGGCCGTTTTTCGTGTTCTCAGAGAGGTGTGGAGGTAGCAGCGCCGCCAGATTGCGGTGACTCAGTGATGTCAGGTTGTATAACATTAGCACCATTGGGTAGAGGTTTCTATGGAAACGACGCTGGCAAAGGGCAACAAGAGAAGAATAAAGTGGCAGTGTGTAGATCCCCATTCAACTTGGTGACCCTGTTTCCATTCCTTGGCAGGGTCAATTAGTTAATCATGTTTTGTTAGGCCTATGAAGGGTCTTTCATAGATTTAACTTGGTTTGTCTGACAGAAACATCTGTTGACAGTTGGTGGCCTGTGACACCCCCTATGCTTAGGCATTTGGATTTCCTGCAGTGAGGAATCTGGGACGCCCAACATTGCCAGTGGAACATCACTTGAGGGGCTGACTTTGAAATGCTGACAAAACCACCTGTTACGGTGGGTAGCTGGGGCAATTGAGAAACCAGGGAAAAAAACTTATATATATTGTAGCGTTTACAGAATGCTACTACCCTTTGGAGTTCGGACAGAGAGTCTGGCACCGATTTTAACAGGAAATTATGTTCTTTATTTCACACATGCGCTTACGTCCGCCTTAACAAAAGCAGATCTGGCAGGGGAAAGAGCTCTAAACACAGAGGAAAACACAGAAGGGCATCAAACAGGAGAACGAATCAGTCCACGGTGGGGGAACTAAAACTTAGCTAACACAAACACCAAACGATACAACTAATTAAACTCAACTACAACACAATAACACTATTAGAATGCAGAACTTTTAACACGCAATTTACGTTAGTTACAGTTTGGAGGCTAGGCTTTCCAACAGCCCCCTCGGGGATGGCCGAACGCCATTGGCGGGGGAGGCACTGCGTCCCATCCCCATTACAATATAAACACACAGTTCAAGTCCAGTGAAAAACCTGAAATGGTACAAAGGTAAGCAGTAATCTACCAGAGGGTTAAAAAAAAGTTTAGATCAGCAAAAACGGAAAAATTACATAAAATTATTTTTTCAGGGAACAAGTAATGGGTTAACAACTTACAGCTGTTCTGCAGCAATGGGGCAGCTGTTCAGAGAAATGGGGTGGGCGGGCAGGCAGGCAGGCAGGCAATTATAACCCTTAAAAGTGTAAGTCTTTCCTTTAGAGAAATTGCAAAGAAAGCCAAGGAGTACAGTTTCCTACACCATCAAAAGGCACTTGGATACTCTGACAGGAAGAGGTTCTGACAGAACAGAATCAGAAGGAAAGTTTCTGAGAGTCAACAGGTTGCTTGATAGCCAGCTCACAGGACAACAGCTTCAAGCACAGCTTAACACTGGTCGAAGTAAGTTTCAGCTGTGAAGAGAAGTCTCCGAGCTGCAGGTTAGATAGGTCGAGTGGCAGTAAGAAAGCCATTGCTACGATGGCAAAATAAGAAAAAGAGGCTTGCCTGGGCCATCACCAGTGGACTAGTGAAGACTGGAAGGTCTAATGGACTAATGAATCTAAATTTGAAATCTTTTGTTCATCACGCAGGGTTTTAGTACGCCTTCGTCAAACCAACTGTCAAACATGTAGGAGGAAGCGTGATGGTCTCCATCTTTTGCTGGATCCAGAGTTGGCGCCCTGAACCAAAACTGCTACCACAGCATTTTGCAGCGCCATGCAATACCCTCTGGTATACGCCTAGTTGGTCAGGGGTTCATCCTACAGTAAGATAATGACCCAAAACATACCTCCAGGCTATGTCAGAACCACACTATATGGACAAAAGTATCGGGACACCTACACATCACACCTTTTATGACATTCCATTCTAAATCCATAGGCATTAATATCAAGTTGTTCCCCCCTTTGCAGCTATAACAGCTTCCACTGGGAAGGCTTTCTACAAGATTTTGGAGTGTGTCTGTTGGAACTTTTGCCCATTCTTCCAGAAGAGCATTTGTGAGGTCAGACACTGATGTTGGACGAGAGGGCCTGGCTCGCAATCTCCATTCTAGTTCATCCCAAAGGTGTTCGATAGGGTTGAGGTCAGGGCTATGCGGGCCAGTCAAGTTCTTCCACACCAAACTCATCCAACAATGCCTTTATGGACCTTGCTTTGTGCACTGGGGCAGAGTCATGCTGGAACAGAAAAGGGACTTCCCCAAACTTTTTCCACAAAGTTGGAAGCATAGAAATCTCTGAAATGTCTTGGTAAGCATAAACATTTCCCTTCAGTGGAACTAAGGGGTCTAGGCCAACCCCAGAAAAAAAACCCATGGCATTATCCCTCCTCCACCAAATTTTACAGTTGACACAATGCAGTCAGACAGGAAACGTTCTCCTGGCATTAGTCGAACCCAGACTCGTCCATCAGACTGCCAGATAGAGAAGCGTGATTCGTCACTCCACAGAACACGTTTCCAGTGGCGGTGTGCTTTACACCACTCCATCTGACGCTTGGCATTGTGCTTGGTGATGTAAGGCTTGCATACAGCTGCTCAACCATGGAAACCCATGCCATGAAGCTCC
>JAOVYW010017338.1:0-32667 GCA_025775045.1 Hiodon tergisus | reverse complement strand
ACTAACTCACCGGTGTCAGGACCGTACCCGATCACTAACTAGCCCTTCTCTGAACTGTACTCGGATCACTAACTCACCGGTGTCAGGACCGTACCCGATCACTAACTAGCCCTTCTCTGAACTGTACTCGGATCACTAACTCACCGGTGTCAGGACCGTACCCGATCACTAACTAGCCCTTCTCTGAACTGTACTCGGATCACTAACTCACTGGTGTCAGGACTGTACCCGATTATCAACTCACCCTTCTCAGGACTCTACCAGCTCACCTTGACAATGTCTGTGCCATACTTGCGTTGAATTTCATCTAGGCTAATTTTGTGATCATCCTACAGAAAAAAAGTAGAAGTGTTATGACATTTTAACTGAAAATAGCGTTTACAACACAACAACAATGTATTTATAAAATTAAAGTGTCATATTTACATTTGGGTTCAAGACACACAGTTATTATCAGATTCGAGTTTTTCTCCAAATTGCATGCACAGGGCAAATACATTTCAAGCATAATTAAAAAAAAAAATAAACAGCAGTTTTTAGAAAATATTGTGCTGATCCACATATTTCTGTAGATTGTTCTCAAGTGCTTTAGAATATCATACACAAAAAGACCCTCTGAGGGGTCCGTTTAAAATATATTTCTGCACTTCTGCGATACACAGAAATCTGAAAAGATTCAGAAGACACTAGAGACTTGATGTGACTTCGATGCTGACAGGTAGCGGAACTCTGAGTAGTGATTTTCCGCTTAGGGGCCAACTGTTTGAGTCAATTATACAAAGAGATCTAGTTACCAAATCGACTTCCTTCTTCAGCTCCTCCAGATCCTTCTTCTTGTTCTGCTTTTTCTTTTTCTTTCCACCATCACAGGTAGCTGCCAACTTGTACTCATTTCCTGTCTGCGTCAAATAAACGAAATGGAACAGCTCCAGCTAATGCTGGACTTTGTCAAATGCGGCTGCCGCGTCAGTGCGCCGCGTCAAAAAGTTCCGCACGTAGGAGCAGAACATTTCAAATTTGAAAGTCTGCCACTTTGTGTTTTTTTTCTTTTTTCTGTGCTGTTATACTCGAGTTTGTATATAGGTATTTAAGATAGAAAGATAGCAAATATAAAGTTTTACTAACGGCACGATTCACCCCTTGATTTAATTTGGCTGAAGAATTTACGAACTCTCCTGTGACTACTTATAGTTGTAGCTAAGTAAGTGTGAGGGACGTCGGGGTAAATAGTTTGACCTAAGCAAATGAATATTTTAAAATACCGATTTTAAAAACAGCATAGTCTTTCAGTATATAAAACCTGCCATATAAACCGCTGCTTGTAGGGCAATACTTCATACTAATCTGAACAACGGTGAGAAAACGATTCACCCTGGCAAGTTAACTATCAATGCTTACCATCGCGGATATTATTTAAGGAAGGTTCTTATCCCGTCAAAAACTCCAACTGGGACAAATAGCTTTCAATATTATATGATTTTTTAAATCTGTAAATAAGATCTAGGTATATATATATATATATATCGTTTGGTGGCAAGCCCTGTGTGGTGCCCACTACACCAGCCTTGCTGTTGTTTTTTGATCTAGAAGTAGCACCAGTGGTTTCCAGACACACACACACACACACCTTCACAACCTGTCCAACTTCCCATCACTGTTACTGACTGACAGAATCTGAAGAATACATCTATTCCTCTTTTTTTCTGTGTTTAATGTTTATTTTTCCCCAATCAGATTTTGGTTACCTCGCTGTTGTTATGGCTGCAGGCCACTGATGGACTGTAAAGATACAGTTTCCTGGCTCCCTACCGGGTTGCACGCCTCTGCAACAAGTCGTAATCCTGCTTTACTTACCCAATCTGTCCCCGTCGCCCATTATCGAGTTTTAAATAAGTATTTCATAAAATACAAGGAAAATGAATAGCAGTGATGGAAATGAATTAATGTTTTACTGCTAAGGAAAAATGTTATATATAAAGTGTACTTACTCCAATTACCATCTTTGCTTGATTTGTGTAACAGGTTCTTAACTAGCCAAATGTAAAGTAAAAACAAAAACAAAAAAACAACTAAACATAAAAATGTGTCTTTTCAACACACTTCTATGGACTTGTGGCTGTGTTCCATCCACCCGTGTCAATTCTACAGGACAAGCGCTGATTGAACTTTCTGTCGAACCCTAGTTATATATGATCATAACCTGGACCAGAGGAGGAGTCTTGAGGTCCAGAGGAGGGTTGGAGCTTAGTGAATGGCATTTAATTGATTTGTTTATTTAACCTTCGTTTTCCAGGTATGTCTGCAGACAGAAAGAACTGACAGGGTAAATAGCAAGGAGCCAAGTAGCGTAAAAATCTGATTTACCCCTCCCAACATAGTGTTCTTCTGAAAGCCACCTGGGTTCCAATAAGACATAATTTGATAAAGTTCAAAGAGGGAAATAGCCGCTCTCTTAAACACATTTAGCCTGAGAGCACTGCTAATTCACTTGGGATATGTACGTTTTTCCTCCCAGTATCAAGGGAAACCGCTGGACCAGGGAGACTCCTACTCTGCTCTGGCTGAGCTCAGCCTGAGTCAGCAGTTTCTGCTGAATCTCAGACTGACTGCACCAGAGACCGATCCCATTCTCAGGAAACGAACCACTACCGCCGTGGAACCTTGAGGAAACTCATTTCCAAATGGTTTTATTTTGTCAATTTGCACAGGAAACATTCCCAGGACATTTCTCTATCAAATGCGGTCAATGGGGTGGAATTCTCCGCGTAAAACCCTGCCTGGCTTCCTTTTGATCATCCTATTTCTGTTCCTGAGACAACCTGGAAACAACACAACTGTCTAAATACGATGTACCTTCCTCTAAGGAACGCATCTCCAGCCCACTGTTGATCTCAGTGTCTGCTACTATTACACTGTGCTGGTATTTTTTCAGTTTGACATCTTTTATGGTAATCGGGGAATTCCTACAATGACCAACAGGCAATTACTGGTTTTGGCCAGTAACTGTCATTCTGAGGGTACTCGTCACACATTACAGTAATGAAAAAACGTTTATGTTTTTTTTTTTTTACATAATTGACAAATAAAAATATATGCAAACAAACTTGATTTAAATTACTTTTTATCACTCTAAAAATGTTTTTGGTCTTTTAAAATGCAATTTTGTTTAATTCCCTCTTGTCACAGACAATAAGCACATGAACGGTTTTGTTTAACTTAATTTAACCAACACAACTATATTTAAAGTGACTGGTTCGTTCAAATACAAATACTAAAATCCTCCTAACCCATTTGTAGTTGTGGTAATGACTAAACCATTTCAAGCATTGAATAATAACAGTCATTTTAATTGTGAAGGCTTGTAAGACACACTCAAAAAATCAAGTGAACTCACCCCTAGTCCCATCCCTATTGGTAAGGATGGTAAATATCCAGATAGGGTCAAATAAATATGTTTTATGTGCTTTCTGGTCTTGGTTGCGCCCCACCCAGATGAGTGGCTTCCCCAGGTATAGCTGCCTTGCGGTGTAACGTAACCGCGGTCAGGCCTTATATATCGTCACCTCCCAGACCAGAAGAGCGGAAGGGCGGATAGGGGTGTCATCGATATAGGGGAGTACGTTTGTTTATGTGTTGAACCCTCATTCACTCGGGTAGGCATTTGAAAGTGAGTTTTCATAGGAAACAAACCCGCCTAAAAAGTTTACAGGATAAACAAGTGCTCAAATACCAGATAATGCAAACCAGACAACAGCAAAACAATCATGAAGGATGTCACTGGTAGACAGCAGAACTCCACATGGTCCCACTCTCAAGTTGAATTCACTTGAAGCCCATCTTCAGACGTGTCTGGAAATAACAACACTAACAATGATCGTACTAACTTTACACCTGGTGTTTAAAGCATTCAGACACATTAATAGTTGTGGTTGGATCACGATAACCTTGTATAAACCCTTAGAACTGACTTCTGTAACATTCACAAAAGCATGTGCTGGTCATCTGAGACACGAATTTCGGTCTATGAATGTGATCCTCCAAAGAAAAAGTGATAGAGATATGTAAGCAAATACAGCAGCACAATCGAGCGGGACTGACTTTGTCTTTGAATCAATAGCCTTGAATGAGACGCATCATTTTAAACTTTTAGGGACAACGGACTGTACGTCTTCATGCTAAAGTGCACTGAAGGCCACCTGTGTCTGTCTTTGAATGTGGTCTTGCCAGGACACAGGGGAATGGATGAAGGGTCACATTTAATTCAGTTGAATAGATAAAAATCGCTGCCTTCTTGAGCAGATTAAACAGAATGAATAATTCCTTTTTAAATTAATTGAAAGAAAAAATGTAACTCCTTTAGTTATATTTTTGATTACTGAAAAGAAAATTTTTTTCCTAACATTAGTTGATTTATTCATCTCTTGACACGATGGCGTTCAGGATGTTATGTCCACGGCCTGGTGTTAAGGCCGGGTGAGGGCGGAGCACCGACCGTTTGAAGATGCGTTCGGAGAGGTCGTACCCTCCTGGTGGTTTGGACAGAGTGTGTTTTGACAACAGTTTGCTTGTTTGTGGGAAACTAGCTACAATTAGTCATAATCTAACTAGTTAAATTTGTTATCCTAGTTAATAGTAAATCATTTTCGCATTTGTTGGGTTCAAAATCATAATTAAAACCAAAGCCAACATCGTTGTCGACATACTTTTCTCACTGATATGGTTACGGTTGGTTCTCTGCATATATTTTCTCTACAAACCTTTTTTTTAACAATAGATAACATTTTTCTGAAACTTTGATAAATGCAGTCTTCACAGCTCTAAACATGCGTCTTTAAGGTTAATATTATGAAACTTGTTCCATTAAGCACAGCTGTAGTCCATAAAATAATCACTAACACTATATTAATTATTCCACAGTCTGCCCTTTATTTAAGTACCAAAACATTGCATTAATTCTCACAAAAAGGTAAAAAATAATTTAAGTACATGTAAAAACCAGTATTTAAAAAAAATATATATATTTGTTTTGCCCCATCCTTCATTTTAAACAATGATGAAATGAAACGCAAAAAACTTAAAATATTAAACTACATTGAACATTGTATGTGAAGCTGCTTCGATTTAACTATTTTGTATATTTTGTATTGGAAATGTAACTTCTTGAGAGCCATACAGCGAGATTATGGACAAAATATTGTGCACCAACAAACTGACCCAAATTTAGCAGGTTACTTAGAACTCATTGAATTACTAACTTCACAATGTCCTACACACGGTGTAGGAGATTGATTCCAACATGAAAGATCCTAGGTAAAACCTAACAGTGTCTTTTTTAAACATCTGTAATGTCTATCAACAGCTGAAACCTTTATGTATACCCAACGGTGGACTGTAGCACATGCAAGAACCTCAACATTATGTTTCAATATTACCCATTTTGCTATATGGGATGTAAATTTAAGAAATTAAAGTTTGATCATCAAGTAAAATTACCGTAAAAAACCAAAATACCAAAATCAAAACAATGAACACTTGATCAAGACATCCCTGAACCAGCAAGGAAAAATGTTTTCCTTTTCCTCAATACAGCACAGTGTCTGAAAGCTCTGTTATTGTTAGCAGGGTGCAAAGCCTATGGCTTAGGCCAGGTTTGGGTAATGTGTGCTGTTACAGCTATAGTATGTGGGGTTAGACTTGAAATAAATCCATTATTGGAACTGAAAGTCACTTCAGTCTAAATCACTTGTTAATTGTTTACATTATCCTGCCATCACAGCAATACACTTTATTTTGAAAATGGCTATGGAACTGCAATCCTAAAATAACTTTTGGCTGGTTGATGTACACGTTCGGGTGTGAACATAACATGATTTATGAGGTACACATTTTATTCACTCCAAACTATATACATTTTAACAGAAAAAGCCAGTGAAAATCACAACTAGAATTCCATTTGTCAATATGTAATAAACAATGGCACACTTGAGTTTAAACAATGTATACAGGAATGCAAGGCAATATCATAGTTTATAATATACATACAAAATTTAATTGAATTATACATTTAATTGACACAATGCTATCTTTTAAACTTGAAGTAGCTATGAGCAGGGTGCCAAAGTGTAGAGAGCTTGATATAAGAAACTTTAAGAAACCAGTTCTGCTATGAATTCCTATTTTTGAGAGATTTCCCCCATTCAATTCCATAAAAAAAAGTATACAACTATTTTTATCGGCCTTTCCTTTTCCAAATTATCTAGATTTGTTTGTAAAACATTTTATAATTTAACTTACAATTCACTGTAATAACTTAACATTTTGAAATTTTATTTCATAGGTGTCAAAATAGCAGTGGCAAACTTCTGAGGGATTCAGAAGGATTTTTGTGGATTCCAAAAATACATATTTTAATATTATGGTGATTCCTGCAATAACATGATACGTTTCTTGAACCTAAACCAGATCATATTGTTTGTGTCAGATGATTCCACAAGGCATATTTAAACTGAGAAAAGTTAAGTTTTGTTTTAAATAATCTCTCCTAGAATTTTGAATAGGTATAACAAAACAATAACAAAACAAGAGCTCTGCAAACGCTACAGAGAAGCAGCCCTCTGGCCTTGATCATTGAAACTATTTTTATTTAGGAAACAACCAACAGACCCAATACCTATATTATATTTATATATTTTTTTAGTAAAAGTACCATGTCAGCATTCTGAGGGATAACTTGTGACTGCTGGGCTGTGATTGTGACAACTGCTGCTAAAACGACTTGTTTTCATAACAGAACTTCACACACCAAAGGCGTTTGGGGAGACCAGATGAGATGGGTTTCACGAACACAGTAAATTAAGACTCCCAAGGTCCAAAGTAGAGAGCTCTAACAATGTGTTATATAGAGTTCCATTGCTGCTCTACCACTGCTACTGTGGCAACTCCATGGAACAATAGCTTTGATCTTCCAAAGACATTGTCATATGTAGATAAAGCAATTGGAAATTTATTTTGCTCAGGGAGTTGATGAATGTAGAGAAATAGGCAAGCATACCAGAGATAATTCTGCTGTTCATTCCACTTAAAACCCTTCAATCACTAACTCCAATCAGTATTATTCTGAATTAACACAGATGACAGGTACTTCGTGTTTCCCTAATTAGAGAAACATTGCAAATTTGTAGGATCTTGGCACTCCAGGAACAGGGTTGCTGAGCCAAGTGAATGTAGACGTTCCTAAAAAGTAAAAACACATTTAATGGTGTTTTTCCTCTTATATTAATTTTCATATAAGCATGAAAATTTTTAACTTAATTATCTTAAATACATATTTAAAATGAAGATCCAAAGTGTGACAAATGAGTACCGTGATAATTGATACAATGAGGTATCATCTCATGCGCACACACACACACACACACACCAACACAGGGAAATACCTCACAAATATCATAGCGCTATACACAATTATATACATACATACAAAAGACACAAATTTTATGAACGGTGTACATATGTTCTTTTGTATATACAAACATGCACACACACATACAAACTGTAAATGACACTTAAAAATGCCTTGTCTAATCCTCATCCAGTCCTTTCGCTTCTGTTATCGACAAACCTCTAAACCAAAGTATACCCAGAATTCCAAAATTAGGAACAAGAAAAGAAAAGAAAAAGTTACACAACGATTCCATTCCTACATGATCTGTCACACAATTCTGACAGGAAAAACGAGATTGTTCTGTCTCTAGGGTAATGGGAAGGATTCAGGTGAGGGGAAGCACAGTGGGTGTCTCTCCTTCCCCATTTTCCACTTCACCTCCAACAGATGACCCAGAGCCAACACTGTTGATTGTCAGCTTCCTGATGCCGCCCCGTGGGGTAATAGAGCAATTCAGCGTGCCGTTATGTAGAGGAGCAGTGACTGGGCCAGGGCTTGGAAGAGGGGAAGAGCTAAAGGGCAGAGTAGAGGGGCTGCTCGCCTTGTCACTCAGGGACTCGCTCTCCGATGTAGGACTGGTATTCATGCCATCGGAGTGGGCTGAGATTACAGGCGTGGAAAGTTTCAGACGCTTACAGGTGGGTTGGACACGGTACTGCAGAGGTAAGGGTCCATTCTATAGAAAGACAAAAGTTCATAATGAATAATTCAAATTTCCACACGTGACAATTGTCAATCCATATCAATTTGAAACCAGAGAACCTGAGGATCAGTTAACTGCTCAATCAAATTGACAAAGTAGAGAGGGTTGTAAATTAAGAAAATATAGCAAAAGGCACTGGGTGTTGACAGATACTTTGGAATGATTAAGAATTCAAGGAAAGGCACTACATTTTGAATTGGGGGAAAAAGCTAAAAATATTTATTTTATATTTAACAGCCTTCAGAAATGCGGCAAGGTTTCTCTGAACTAAAGTTAATTTATTATAACTAAAATAAAGTGAAGCAGGGTACTGTTATAGGGTTGACTGCAACTATGAAAATTAATCCAGTTTAAGACAATTTCAACAGGTTTTCCCACATTTGTTAAAATTATAAATAGTAATTAATTCCGTAAACTTTTACTTTTCCAGTTTCATTGGGACTATAAATTACTTTTTACAGGAAAAAACAACCTAGAATTTAACTGAGGACTCAAAAACCTTTGTGGAAAAATTTACATCTTAAAAACACAGCGGGAATACACACTATTGCCTTTACTATCTAAACCACTTGGGATCCCCAACAGGGCCCATTATAACCCTAACCCAAAAGGCAAATTAATTCCTTGATTTGTATTCACTACAACACCAACAACTCTCTAAAGTCCCTATAGTATTCACAGTGTAAGTTTCAGGCTTTGTGAACTCACCCGTCTCCATGTGTAGATGTAGGCTACGTCCATCAGAGTGTAGTAATCCTTCAGGGGCTCATCTTCATACAGCACTTCTATCTGTAAGAGTGGAAACAGCCATTAAGAATACATCAACTCTCGTAAGCCTGTCCTATAGAAGCTTCTTTAGTACATTTCAGTCTGAACTGAATTTACTAAAACAATTTTGGACTGGTTATTTAAAAAAAAGAAAAAAAGAAAAAGAAAATTCTACCAAACCGGATGTCTAATTATTACAAAGAACATTATCTAAAAAGTGTGTATTAACATTTTCCATTGTATTATAAAGGGTTTAATACAAAAGTAAAATAATCTAACAGTATGTGTGTGTTCACATTGTAACAAACTGAGGTTGTGCCCCAGAACACAACTGAATACATTTTGCCTTCCTTAAACTTTTTGTAAGCAATGTAGTACTCATAATTATTTTGTATAAAGAATTGTAACCTTGACCCATTTCACAGTATTTGTGTAATGTATGGTGCTCATATTACCCGGTAACTGTTAGGAATGTCCATCTTGCTCCGCAGGAACTTGGCTAGGTGCATAACGGTCATGGCTGCAGGACAACGTAGGAAGCGTATACGGTTTGACTAGAGAAAGGGGAGGAGACAGAATGACATTGAAACTAAAGGGTTAGTAATTTTGTTCATGATTTGCCATTCTTTATAAATACATTTTATTTTAAAATAAAGTAAGCAGTCAAAACATATCAAAATCCAATCCAAATACATTGGCTTCCGCAATGATAAAATTTTATTCTGGACAGTCTTTCAAACTTCCTACCTTTTCCTTGTCATTATCTCTTGAATCTGGACTTTTATCATTTCTGTATAGGCAAAAAAGGGAAAGGGATTTCATCATGAAGAAAAAGTCATCCTCACAAAAATACAGGGATGTTATGTTTTCTAGTAGAAAAAGTGTACTCTACAACGTAAACAGTGAAAAGTAACCAGGAAAATGACATCCATTTTGAAATATTGATGCATTTTTTGCTTTAAATTATTCTTAGTATCTTAGCCACTTTGAGCGCTAATATTTTTAACAAAAATATTTGGTAATGAGAAATTAACACTACATTTTTATGGTAAAATATGATTGAATGTGCTTTATTTCAAAACAATGTATAAAAAAAAATTGTGAATAAATGCTAACAGCAAGTTAGCTAGTTACTCAAAATGTGGAGACATAGCTGGGGTTACTAAATCCTTCTAAAGAGAAAAACAGCAGCAGAGTGAAGGATATGATTAAAGAAAACAGAATTCAAATGAGAAATGTGAAGCTGACGATAAGTGTAGGAAATTACTTGTTTATATTAACACGGATCAACTTATGTTCTGTTCAGAACGGCATTTGCATGCTCATGAAAAATCACAAAACAATTCAAACAATCACCTTTGGAGAGGAGCAGTAATTTAACACAGAGTAACTTTTTACCAATGGATGCGAAAATATTTTTTGGAAATTTAAGGGCTTTTCAGTAGAAGTTAAAATATGGCTAAAAAACACCAAAACAATTGTGACCAGGGATTAGATTAGACAGCAATGGATGTCATCTAAGCATGAATCGATTTGTACTTTTGAAACAAAGCATACTTGTTAACAGTTCTTAGACCTTGACTAGGGCTGGGCGATATGGCCAAAAATGTTATCAGGATAAAAAATGTCTTATCAGTCGATAGCGATAATGGTCATGACAAATGTAAAATCATTATTTCTTTCAAATTTAAAGGCTGATTTTTGCTCCTGAGTGAAAGCTGAAGAAATCAGGTTAATTGTGGTTTTAAACTATTCTTTATGGTCAGAACATAACAAACACCAAACAGTGGATCATTTCACAAATCTGAGGTAGAACATTCAAAACAATTATGATAAAATATTTTTTACATAAAAATATGCATGAGTAAAATTACTAATTTTACTCATTACTCAATTTTCCTCAACAAAATAAATATCTTAATAGATAAAGCCAAACATGTTGCCAACTCCACTGTTTCCACTTCTTGCTGTTTGAGGTCTCCGTTCACCTAAGTTGCTTTGCACTTCTGTGTACTTCCGCTGCTCTTAGACTTTGCTTAACAAACCCACGTGGCAAGTATTTAAGTGAGAGGCAAGACCTAGTGAGAGTGCTGGTTTAATACCGTCACAAGGGAAGGGCATTTACACTAAGACTGAAACCAGCCAAAGGACCCAGCGTACCAGCTACGTTGAATACTCAGAATATCAGAAATTCCAAAACATGAATGCATTTATGATTTTCCATTGAACTGGGAATGTTAATTTGTTATTAGTGAGCTCTACATCAAAAGTATGTTAATTATATTAAAATAATTGCTTTTGCAAAGGGAAGGAAAATAAATGCATTGAATAGTTCTAATGCTAATACGTAGAATTTTTCCAATGTCTGACTTGGCAGTAAAATTTTTGTTAAAGTATCATCCAATAGCTTTAATTTGAATTGTAAGTAAAATTAGTCTTGTTGTGTAATGACTGAATAAAGTGAGTGAACCTTCTTCAGTTTGTCGACATTGTCCTTTCGAGCTGTCATGGGCACTGTGGTGTCACTCATTTAGCTTATTACGCTCCAACAAGCCTGCCAGCCACTATGTCTGTAAAAAATACGACGTGCTGGCCTCTCACCGTGCAACTTAACTTGCACAATGCATACCACTATTCCAGTGGCATGATTGGCATTTGGCAGTTCGTGATTCAAATTAATAGAAGAAAATGTCACGATAATTATTGTTATTGTTTTATCGCCCAGCCCTAGTTTTGACTTTTATTTGACTTTCTTCTAGTATGTGGATAAGTGAATACTCCTTTACCTCCCCAGAGACAACTACCAACGGAAATTAGCCTACGGCTCTGCAATAAAAAAATATTATTTTTATTATTAATTAAATTTCTGCTTTTTGAATGCTTATGAAACCCATACCATTCATGGAAATTTCACCAAACCCGGTAGGCATGCATGAACTTAAGAGACCACAAGAATATGGTGCTAATCAGCCCTGTAACGAGCAGTAGCAAACCCTGTAGCGATCAGTTCAAGTTCTATAATTGCAACATCAACAACCGTTTGACCTAGAGTCACCAGACCAGGAATCCTCAGGACCATCTAAACATGAGGGAAAGAAGGTCTCTTAGACATTTTTGGATTTTGTGAAAAACCTTCTCTGTCTAGTATTGAAGGAAAATGTATTCCATTGTAAACTGGAATAAACTTTACTTTATCCAATACTGTGAGCATGCACCATATTTCATATTGATAAGAAATATTTGATATCACTTTAACCTTAAAATGGTTGATAATCGCCAAAAAAAGTCTTCTTAGGAACCAGTCCAATAGACATGGAATTTTGTATGTAGACGCCTTGTCATAGTACCGAATGAAATTGTAGGAAAAGTTTGTGTACCAAAAGATGGCCAAATGACAGCAAAATCAAAAGACATATGTGAATATCCATATTATGCCTATGAAAAGGCCCATTTCTTATATCACAATAATCAACACACAACTGAACAAATGTTGACATGTTGCATTTAAAGGGTAACTTTTTGGCAAAGGATGATTATGTTTACGGCAAAGCATGATAATGTGTTATCCATGAGAATTTCCTATGTGCATTCCAGTGTTCATTCAAAAGAATCTGGCAATTGTCTGACATTGTTTCTCATGACAGAAACTCATCTGTCCTCTATTTGGAGTACTGTGTATATATAGTCGCTGAATATAGAACGATTGTAACGGAATGCAACTCTGGACCACTTAAAAAGCCCATTTCTTTTTCTGAGACAAACAGTTCAAAATGTTTAATCTTAGCTCACATTGTAAAAGAAGGTAAATTCTTAATACAACCAACAGGATAGCTAATGAGTAATTTTTTAGTAGCAGGTGATTTAAAAGAGTGATCATAAATATTGCAATGCTGCAATTCAATACCAGAAGTTCATCACGTGGTAATCAATTCCTTTGATGACCCCTAAAATTTCCACATGATTTCATCGGGTGAATTTCTTCAATTGAATTATATTTTTCTTGAAAGTTATATATTGCCTTGCTTTTTAAAGAATAGGCCATTATTTGAAAATAACCACATAATGAACATTAAAATTTGTAATAATCAACAGAAGCAAAAATATTCACCATTATAATTTGCTCATTATTATTAAAAGGTTATTTTATCAGCATTAGCATTTTGGAACTTACCTTTTACCCCAATGAAATTCAATGGAGAGACTGATGATTTCATCATCTGCAATTATTCTCTTGTCCTCCTCCCTCACCTCCCCTCGATCCTCACTTGAATTGTTTTCACCTAGGCAACCAGAGTGACCGCAAAACAAAGGAGGAACGGAAGGATAGAAAGAGGGAAAGGTCACATTTTTTAAAGGGACATAAATATCTTAATATAAACCTATATTATATAGTTCAAGGTTTTATATGGATATGAAGTTTTGGCTTTTCCATTATATTTTACAGAGCAGACAGAGCAATGGGAGTTCAGGTGACCTTTTTATGAGAACAGGAGAGAATGGAAGGGGGGAGATGAGTGATAATGTCTATTTGATCATTTATACCCTTTTACTCAACAATTACCTTTTTGTTTATGTTGTTTTTGATATGGTCATTGTTTAAAGACTGTGGGGATAATTGTAAGTTTTCATTAATGTTAATTGATTTTCCTTTGATGCCTAATAGTAGACTCCTGGGTAGGGCTACAGGCTGAGCAAAACCTTGTATGGAGTGGTTGTGGTTAGTGTGAAGAGTGTTTTGGTGCATCAGAGCATTGTTTGGAAAATTATTACTAAGCCTTTTGTAGAACCAATATAGGGGAACACATACTTATAGTTTATATTTTGCTCTTTATTTCTTTAGTTATTTCGGGTTGTGACTGTATATAGACTTATTGGGTCTTCACTTTAGATATTCTACACTGGAGCCTGGGAATCCGCACTACTATGTAAATAACCAACCGTACCGTCACAGGAACTATGATCCAGTAATGTTTCAACATTAATGGTAGGTAAAATAAAGGACAAGTGACCAAAGTAAGTGAGCCTGATGGTACCACCTACCGTCAGCACTGGGATTCGCTGCATAGAAGTCGCGCCTCCGCTTCATTTCATCTGTATAATATGGGTGGTTAACAAAAGTTAGACACAAATTACACCAGCATCTCTGACGTACATTTATTATCCTACCAATAATATTAGTAATAAACTGCGTGAATCCTAATTAACTTAAAAAATATTAAATGATTAATTTTTAATCAGTAAATTTGGATTGAATAAAATATGCATTCAGAGAGAACAGTCATCTGTAAAATACCAGGCTACAAGAGTGGCCAAAAATATGCGGCTTTCCCAATAGGAAAAACCGTAATCTTACCTTTGAACAGTCCTGGGACCAGCTTGTACACAATGTCCTGAAGGGTTTTGTCTGACCTAAGAAAAAAGATCACCATTAAAAAACATCATTAAGACAGAGGTCTTCAAATATGGCTTCCCCCTATTAACTAGGACGATTTCATTGGACATATTTTCTTGATGAATAATACAGAAACATTTGAATGTCTATTTGATGGGATCTTACAATAAATAAATAAAAAATGTTTCCCCAACTACACTATGAATGTTGTTTTTTGCACGTATTATAAGACTACAAATGTGTTACAGAATCAAAATTATGGTATATCCTTAAATTATGGTTTTTAAGTTTTTGCTTTTAATTCAAAGATTTGAATACTTAAAGCAGTTTGAGAAAAATCGAGCTTTAAGCAGTTGAAGTACACAACACCTATGAAAAATAAATGCCATCTTTTCTTTTCTCACTCAGTCTTGCCGATAATTACATCACCATGTCTCCTGCACATTGTTTACTACTGAGGCTTTTCACACGTCACTGGCAGGCAAAAGGCAGTTGTTTCCCCCCCCCCTCCATGTGTGCTGTTATGTCAAATTTTTTAATGTTCAAATTAGTAAGCGGTGGCACTGTGAAAGACAGAAGTCCTTGACCGCAGGACAGCTAACCGACCTCAAGTCCCTGCCATTGACGGTGGTGCCAGGGACACACCTCCAGGCAGCACTACGGTCAGTGCTGACTCCTGGTTGCCTGCAACCAACGGCACCCACTGAATGCATCAGCCAACTTCTGCAAATCATGAAGTTTTATGCAATGTCTTAGAGAAGGCAGAAGGGAAGCCTTCAAGTTGCCAAGTCCTATAAACAGTCCAGGTGACGCTTTGGAGGAGCCAGATGCTGCCCAACAATAGCATCCAAGATCCCCCCTGGCCCATGCTTTCAAGCCCTGAAAAGGGGACTGCAGTCACAATCGCCGTGAACCCTGAGGGAGGAAACCCTCAGGGGTTATTTAAAAAATAAAATAAATTGTTTTTTTCACTATTCCTTAAGGGTTCCAGGAGGAAAGATTCGACAATTAATATTAATTAATTGCAACATCCCAGTTACTCCCTAGCTAGGCCCTGTGTACCACCCTAACACAGTGCCAATATGAAAAAGAATTAAACAAAATTACTTGTGATAATGTAGCTCAGTGTAGTGCTTTTTATATAGGTTATCAGGTATTATGTCACATTTACTCAGATTCTTAAAATGTTACAGATGTTGCTTCCTGGTGCGGACATTCTTTGCATACTCTTGTTAGAATACAGTTGTGAATTTCCTAGTTAAAATGTCGACCTTGTTCCAGGTGACATGAACGTACAATGGTTTGTACAAAATACAGCAATTTTGAGGGTCCACATTTCAGATCATATTCGAGTTCTGTTGAGGTGTGAGAAAGAACAGCCTCATTTAAGTAAAAAGTATGTCTCATTATTATACCCAGTCCTAGAATATTAATGATCAGTTACGTTTACTTTAGCTAAATGGTTAAAAGAACCTCATGCAAGTAACTGAACTGATATGTAGACCCAGCAAACCATAATAATCGTGTTTAGATTTGTAGTGTGTGTGATTTGAGTTACGATGAAGACAATCATTAATTGGCCTAATGGAACTAACTATACCGATGGTAGCTTATGATCACAATGCCAAATAAGTTCTAGTCAAATAATTACTTGTTTGAATATTTAATTTTATATAATTTTGTTTAGAACCATGTAGCATTGTATGAAATCATCTAATTTGACCATTGATGGCATTGTAGTGCACGCCCAGTTGATGGCGAAATAAATCATATTAAGATGATCTATTAGCACAAAATTATATTGACATTTGCAGCCAAATTTATTAAAATCAATTCTCTCATATTACTTAATTACAAATGGTACATTTAAATTTTGTTCCGTTTGATATTTTATTTTAGAACTCAATATCTATTATGGTAATGCGACATCAGTTGTATATTGGAAAATATTTGCAATACAAAAAATAAACTGAAATATGTTGCTTGCATAAGTATTAAACCCCGGTGCTGTGGAAGCTTCCAGTTTTCACAGATTTCTTTCAAAATTTGAAAGACTTTCTGCACTTTACACACAGTACTACTGATACCAGATTAATAGATTTACAAACTATAACATTCATAAACACTGCAACCATGGGGGATTACCAACTGGGCTAACTGGGCAAGTAACCCAGGCCTCCAGCCAGAGGGCTCTTGACAACACTGTTGAACTGTAGTAACTGTCAGAACATGAATGAACCAACAAGCTCCTTTTTACAATCATAGACAAAGCTTCTATACATTTTTAGGAGGAGATAAGGACAGGGACCAAATAAAAAAAACTTGCGACCCACTAATCACACTTTACGTAACAGTAATAGTTTTTTTTCTTTCTTAAATCTTACTTCTACTCAAAGAAAAAACTATTGTACACGACCATGCTTATTGAGTCGAGAACAATGTCCCCCTTCAAGAACCGGATAGATTGAAATTGTTCACCGAGTCCACCTTCCAGTGGCAAGTGTAATTAGCTGCCCATCCTCAACATGGAAGGTAACTTCCCTTCATCAAGCAGGCATTGCAATAACTGTAGAATCACTGCCATGGAAAAAGTGGTGAGATCATGTCGTATAACTCAACATGGATTAAAAATCACTTCCCAAACCCCGTGGGCACTCTGTAAACACTGACATTTTCCCGAAAAATATATACAGTAATTATTGAATTAAATGTTTTGTATAAGCGATACATATATAATTACTTCTTATTGGTTCAGCTATTTAAAATGTGTCCTTTATTTAAAAAATATATGCATTAAAGAAGTATATTAAAGAAATGCATTTGTTTGCTGCTTCATTTGTAGCATGTTGCAGTGGCTGCATAAAATTTTAGTTCACTCTGTCAAAAGGTCCAAATTAGCAGGGAGTGTCAGCACCAGAAAAGTCAATCTAACCAGAGGAAAATTGGAGAGACCATCTTGTTCGCATCATGCAGGTTGTACAGCAAGCCAAATATCGGTACGAATTTCGCCAGTATGTCTTTGTCTCATCTTCATAAGGAGCATGAGCTATAAAGGCAGGGAAGGAAAATTAGATACGTCTGCTTCGGAGTCTACCACCTCTAAGGAGAGGTTTTCCTTCCATCCCCCAAACCATCTAAAATATACTGCTACTCCTGCAACACGGCTGCCAAGGAAGTAGACATGGCACAAGCACTGGTGGAAAGCACTGGTTACGCACAATAGCCGACACCAGGGAGGCTGGAGTTTCTACAGGTTAGAGATGGAGGCCTGTTGAAAATGTATGCCCATCCCGTCTCACCGATCCTTGCCAGGGACTAAAAAATTTTCCCAGGAAAAAAGGGGGGGGGGGGGGCAGGAGGTAGAGGAAGTAGAGGAGAAGGTGAATCTGCATGTAGAGATAGCAGTGGTCCATGAGCCGGCTTTGTTCCATTCCCTGGAGTCTCCCCTGGGACATTCACCGGAGGTGTTCCTCGTTCTACGTTCCCTTGAACGATTTCCCTCCACTCATTCAAAGCCCCACGGAAGCAGGGGAGGCAAAAGACAGGGGCTGATACCAAGCCTGACCGATCGTCGTCGCCTTCTGAAATTCAGAGCAGTGCTCACAAAAAGAAGGGTCTTGTAAAGTCCGAGCCATGTGCACTAACCCAGCAGCCTTACTATATACGTTTTAATACTGTACCTTAAGTAAAGCTCAGACATCAATTATTTCCCCTAAAACAGTATTTATAGAAATATTATGATGTGGCTTTTTTGTTGTTTGAAACATACTGAAATGACTTCCGTAATATCTTGCCTTTTGAGCTGTCCTTTTAAAATTTACAGTACAGTGCAAAAGTCTTAGGCACCATAGCCGTTTTACATAAACGTAGTCTTTGGTGTCTATTTTTTGTCTTCTGCATTAGTGTGTCAGTAGAAAACAGTAATTTTTAGATTTCCAAACATTCACTTTTCCAAAAGAAAAAGGAGTTCTGCAACAGATGGTATGGCCTCCAGAGCCCTGGTCTCAACATCACCGAGGCTGTCTGGGATTATCTGGAACAGTGTACCTAAGAACATTGATGCAAAGGCACCAAATACTGATCATATTATCATAATTTTTTGTTTATTATTATTGACTGTCCTTTATAGTATTTCATATTTAGAAACTTTTCATCTCATTTTTGAAACTCCTTCGCTTTTCACTTTAGACAGTACTGTATGTTTAGGCCTTTAAACATTACAATGCATTTATTAAACATTTTCAGGGAGGGCAAAATATTGCAAAACAGCCCTTTTAGCAAAGGCATTGAAATTCTGTTACGTGCGGTGCCAATTTCTTGAATTACGACTGGATTCCAGAGCAATACTGAATTTTTACCGAAAAAGGCATATACACAGAAACACGCACACAATCTCACTAACCTGATGCTGAGCAGTGGCCGGGTCTTGTGTACCTGAACATCACACCTGGGACAGAACTTGTTGGTTTCCAAGAATCCTACAATGCAGGTCTTACAAACTGCAAGTGACAGCCAAGGATATTGGAAAACATTTTATGGGGTACACATAAAAATGCACATTGGGTAGTGAATATCCTATAAAATGTGTACAAACTAAATATGTGTACAAACTATATGCTTTTTGGCAATACTTATCAAAAATCAAAATTTTGTTCCAAAAATTTAACTCACGATCATAACATACAAGTAACCTGCTAGTACATGCTGTGACTGTACATGCCGTGTCTGTACATGGCATATGCAGCATATTGCAGAAGAATCTTACAAGAGTGCAGACACTCCACGATAGTGGTTGCATCAATAAAATACCCCACACACAGTGGGCATATTAGGTTCGGATTCAATTCTGTGATTTTAATCCTGGTGGTTCTGTGCATCTTATCCAGTTTGGAGAACCTGCAGACAAAAATAAACACACCATTAAATAATTTTTGCATTTTCAATTTCCCCATCCAAATCATGCACATTTAGCAACAAAGATAACAAAGCTTCAATACATGATTTGCATAGGCTGATTCACAGTCTAGATGGGGCAAAGTCTAGTCTTTGAGGGCTGCGGTGTCTACTGGTTTAAGTCTTAAAGTTTAACTGAAGTGATTAGTTGGAAGGAAAATCTGGTATTACAGGTGGAAAGCAGCTCCTACTTGGAGGGCAACTTTAAACCTTGTGGCAATGTGGCCCTCAAATGCCAGGTTGAGACACATTACACATTTTTATTCTGCCAATATCCATCAAGACGGATGTCTCTTGGTCCAAGAGACATTTTCTAGATGGACGTAGGAGACCGTTTGGTTAAATTGTTCATTAGTTACAGCAATTTAACTTTTACCTGTCGCTGTAGTGCCACCATCTAGCTAACTGACTCTTAATGGCCTGACATACCGACCAAATTTGGTGAGGTTAAAATGAAACCGTTAATAACATCCCGTTGTCTGGCTGGGCTTGACATTTTTTTTTTTTTAAGTGCTGCATAGCATTCTGAGATTAATGAATACACAAAATAAGAGTCCATTTCAAATACAACTACAGGCAAATTTCAATGTTAACTGTGGTTTAACAAAGCAAGCAATACTGAATTATTTCATCAGTAGTATGATCAGAACAATTTCGAATGGCAGGAATACTTCAATTTAAAACCGGAGAATTGTGTGTGTAAAGTTCAGGGCCTTTCCTTTATTACAATGCAATTAATATTTACTATCAATTAATATGTATTAATTAAAATTAAAGTATAGATTTTTTTTCCCCTCTTTTAAACAAGTTGCTTTCTTCCTTCGTCGAGTCACGTATAAAACAGGAAACCTTAGAGATTACAAGCTGTCATGGTTCATAACTTACATCAAAGCTGGTGAGTTCCACCATCAGGGCAATAATTTCAGTTTAAAGCAACTGGAGATACTAACAATCGGCGTGGAAGAGGACGTGTGTCTATATTAACCCCACGCACAGTGGGAAGGATGTTTGTGTGGCCAAATAATCTCCAAGGATCACCGTTAGAGAATTGCAGATGTTAGTTGGGTCTTGGGGTCAGAAAGTCCAAAACTACAATCAGACACCACCTACATAACCACAAGGTGTTTGGGAGGGTTGCCATTAAAAAGCCTTAAAAAACCCCATTAAAAACCTGTGGGATGAGCTGGAGAATTTCTGTTACCTTGACAAACGGATCAAGTATTAAATGAAGGGGTGCCAATAATTGGGACACACATACAGTGCATCCGGAAAGTATTCACAGCACTTCACTTTTTCCACATTTTGTTATGTTACAGCCTTATTCCAAAATTAATTCATTATTTTCCTCAAAATTCAACAAACAATACCCCATAATGACAACGTGAAAGAAGTTTGTTTGAAATCTTTGAAAATGTATTAAAAATAAAAAAACGAAGAAAAAAAAAAAACACATGTACGCAAGTTCACAGCCTTTGTCATGACACTCAAAATTGAGCTCACGTACATCCTGTTTCCACTGATCATCCTTGAGATGTTTCTACAACTTGATTGGAGTCCACCTGTGGTAAATTCAGTTGATTGGACATGATTTGGAAAGGCACACACCTGTCTATATAAGGTCCCACAGTTAACAGTGCACGTCAGAGCACAAACCAAGCCATGAAGTCCAAGGAATTGTCTGAAGACCTCCGAGACAGGATTGTATCAAAGCACAGATCTGGGGAAGGGTACAGAAAAATTACTGCAGCATTGAAGGTCCCAAATGAGCACAGTGGCCTCCATCATCCGTAAATGGAAGAAGATTGGAACCACCAGGACTCTTCCTAAAGCTGGCCGCCCAGGCCAAACTGAGCGATTGGGGGAGAAGGGCCTTAGTCTGGGAGGTGACCAAGAACCCGATGGTCACTCTGACAGAGCTCCCGCATTTCATTGTGGAGAGAGGAGAACCGTCTAGAAGGACAACCATCTCTGCAGCACTCCACCAATCAGGCCTGTATGGTAGAGTGGCTAGACAGAAGCACCTCCTCAGTAAAAGGCACGACACCCCGCCTGGAGTTTGCCAAAAGGCACCTGAAGGATTTTCAGACCATGAGAAAAAAAAAAAAAAAACTTTGGCCTGAATGGCAAGCATCATGTCTGGAGGAAACCAGGCACCACTCATCACCTGGCCAATACCATCCCTACAGTGAAGCATGGTGGTGGCAGCATCATGCTGTGGGGATGTTTTTCAGCAGCAGGAACTGGGAGGCTAGTCAGGGTCGAGGGAAAGATGAATGCAGCAATGTATAGAGACATCCTTGATGAAAACCTGCTCCAGAGCGCTCTGGACCTCAAACTGGGGTGACGGTTCATCTTTCAACAGGACAACAACCCTAAGCACACAGCTAAGATAACAGAGTGGCTACGGGACAACTCTGAATATCCTTGAGTGGCCCAGCCAGAGCCCAGACTTGAACCTGACTGAACATCTCTAGAGAGATCTGAAAATGGCTGTGGACCGACGCTCCCCATCCAACCTGATGGAGCTTGAGAGGTCCTGCAAAGAAGAATGGGAGAAACTGCCCAAAAATAGGTGTGCCAAGCTTGTAGCATCATACTCAAAAAGACTTGAGGCTGTAATTGGTGCCAAAGGTGCTTCAACAAAGTATTGAGCAAAGGCTGTGAATACTTGCGTACATGAGATTATTTTTTGTTTTGTTTTTAAATACATTTTCAAAGATTTACAACAAACTTCTTTCATGTTGTCATTATGGGGTATTGTTTGGAGAATTTTGAGAAAATAAAATAATTTAATCCATTTTGGAATAAGGCTGTAACATAACAAAATGTGGAAAAAGAGAAGCGCTGTGAATACTTTCCGGATGCACTGTATTATGGTAATGGATGAATAATAAGTTACTTAGTAGATAAAACACTTTACTGGATGATAATTTGTGTTTTTTTCAGTGCTTGTTAATGAATTCAAACATAGGTCAAATTTGACCTGCAAACACTAAGGGTGTAAACCCTTTTTGAATACAATAGGAGGGTTAAGAAAGGGCTGGGGCAGGCCCCACTCACCTGGAAGGTGAAGTTGAAAAGTGGTCCAGGGCTGCCCGGTATGTCCAGGGAGCGGTCAGCTTTAATCTCTAAACGTGACGGGTCAGAATTCCTAGATAATTAGAGAAAGCAAACAGGAACTGAGGGTGCTTCCTTAGCGAGGGAAGATATAAATGTTCAAGATAGATGCAAAGTTAAAATAACCTTGTGAAAATGAGGTCAGCTTCATATTTCAACTGATGAAATATGTCACGGGAGTTGTCTTCCATGGTTATTTCCTCTCCAGCACTGCAGAGTACAAACATCTTTTATAGGAGCACTGACAGGAAGGTGGTGGTGGACAGACAGTATATTTCTGTTAGTGTACACCTCCACCTTGGTGTCATGATGTGTCTCAGGTGATGTTCTAGAGCTTTCGCCTTGAATTTAGGTCATCCTGAATACTTGTTATAAGTTGTTTTCAGTCCTCATGGTAATCTCACCTGCTGGCTTCCAGGATTACCTGCACATTGTCTTGGAACACAGAATTGCTGAACTCAAACTCCAGGCGAAAAGACACCTGCAGCAGGTAAATAGATATCACGCACTTTAGGTAGGTAAATATAATTATCATTACAGCAATAATTTCACTCACTTTAGACAGGTAAATAAAGTTATTACTGCAATAATATCATATACTTTAAGCAGGTAATTAGAGTTATCATTACTGCATTAATATCACACACCTTAGTATTGGCCACATACAGACACAACTCAACAAGTGACACAACTCAACACCACTGACAACTGACTGGAACTCCCCTTCACATGGGTCACTTGCCCACCATAGAATATGGAATATGTAATCAAATAAAGTGACAACTTTAAATCTCCAAGCTATTTCATATATTTCAGCCTTCAACAACCGAGCTATCTAACCCTAACCCATCCACCCAGCTTACCTCATTTAACCACCTAGTCCCACATCATTTTAAACCACTGACTCACAAGTAGCCCACTTCCTTGTGTGGGTCACAGCGACATTTTTTTCTCTTTTGGAGTTGATTCTGGATCAGTGAATGAATAGCGAATTCTTGTGGTCTCCCAGGTTCTTAGAATTCTGGACCCCATGATGTCCCTCAGCAGGATGTAGGCCAGTTGCCAGATGAAACTCTGAACAATGTACCATACTTGAGTGTTTTAGTGTTTGCTCTGTTAAAAGAACCACTAGTTTGTGTGTCAATGGTTGTGGGCCCCAAATCTAGCTGTCAGGTACCGCAACATTAACAATCCCACTGTCATGTCAATACGCTGTCAACCAGAGCCTGCTCCCTTACCCCACAAACCACACACTCATCCTTTACATCTGTGCTCTCCAATTTTGCCTGGGGGCGCTCATTTTAAGCCTTCTGTGCTTCTCTCCCTCTGTGCCGTGATGTTGTTAAATAACAGTATCTCACTGGTCAATAAAAATTAATTATAACAAATGTCTACCAGAGCCTTGGGGCAGAGTTAGGATTGTAGAAGTTTTGGGATTTAAGAGGCGTTGGTGGCTAGAAATGTAGGCTTCACTACCAAACAGAAAAAAAATGAAAATACACAGAATAACAGACCTGTATCATTCGAATGGGGGTTGTCGTGGAGAGACCCCTCTGTCTCACCTGAGTTTGTGACCTCATGAAAGGCGCGCTGACATTACAGGACCTCTCGGGTCTCTGCCTGTCCTCAGTGGGGCACTCTATCTGGATGTCGGAGTGGTCCTGCGAAGGGGGTGAGGGGTTAAATGCAGAATCTCCTTTAGCCAGAGGGCAAATATTAAACTCCAATTTCCGTTAAAAATGCTCATTAACAATTTATAGTGATCCAAAAAGTATTATGCGGTGTTTGTAAGAGTGTAACATGCCAGTATTATGTGGTGTTTGTAAGAGTGTAACCTGGTAGTATTATGTGTTGTTTGAGTGTAAAATGAAAATAGTGTATACATTTTGCAGGTCCATGCAAGAAGAGATACTAACACACCTTTACAATGAGGCTGGAGAAGAGCAGGTTGGGGGTGTGCAATATGTTAAGACGGGTGTTGTAAGCATTCTCCCCGCGGTTCTCCAGGCGCGCTTCCACCGCCATCCTCCGTCGAGACCCCTCTATCACTCTCTCCGACCCCCCCACTGCCCCATTGTGGTCGCAGAAGTCTCCCCCAGAGGCCAGCGCCTGCCCACAGAACTGCCTGCAGAGAGGGGCAAGGGATAGTTATCAAGACCTTCTCATTTGCACTGCAAATTACCTATATCATTAATTAATTAATTTATGTAATAGATTTTAAAACCAACTACTTGCAGGGTTGTAATTTAGAGGACTACTAGCTCAGAGAGGTTAATCATTTTCTTCTTTTTGACTGAGTGTACTTTTGCTGTGATTATACGTGATTGTGTGCTTGCCTGTGCATGTTTGTGTCTGTGTGTGCATGTGTGTGTGTGTCTGTGTATGCAGTGACTGGTCAGTCTCACCTGAGGTGCAGTGACTGGGCAGGCTCACCTGCAGTGTAGTGAATGGACAGGCTCACCTGTGGTGTAGTGACTTGGAAGGCTCACCTGTGGTGCGGTGTATGGGCAGGCTCACCTGCGGTGCAGTGACTGGGCAGGCTCACCTGTGGTGCGGTGTATGGGCAGGCTCACCAGTGGTGCAGTGACTGGGCAGGCTCACCTGTGGTGCAGCAGGTCAGAGTGACTGTACAGGACAAGATCCGGCATACAGCGCTCATCCTCTTCACATCCGTTCCAGAAGGGCAGCTAGGGAGAGAGGCTTTCACAGTGAGCACCTACTCACTTCCAAGAACAGCAGCATGTGGACCAAACTGTGAAGTACATCACTGTAGAGGAATCCTCCTGACTTTATAAATTTAAGTTACAGCCACAGTAACTGACACACCTTTGTCCGATGGTAACACTGTAAACCACAGTAACTTACAAGCCCTTGTTTGATGGAAACACTTTAAAGGACAGCAAGGACAGTAGAGGGAAATTGCTTGCTTTTCCTTGATTGTGGAGGAGACTTGCTTTTCCTTGATTATGTGGGACCCCTCACCTCTGTCCTTAGAGATGTGGGCCAGCTGTCGTCCAGCACGGGCCCCTGGTCTAGTCTCTGCAGCCCCACTTCCACCATAAACACTATGGGTCGCACGTAATCCGGTGTCTCCTGGAATTGTTAGCACAAGGGCCTGTTTGTCATTCACAATAAAAGATGACACAGGTGGCGTGACAGATCAAGAAGCCAATTAAGATGCAGTGATCTGCTATAATCAATGTGCCAGAATGTCCCAAAGTTGTTCAACAATCGTCTCTGTCAAGCATTTATCTGGAAAGTATGCCTGAAGATGTTTTCCACAGCAGAAGACTAAGTTTACTGATACAGGGTGTTCTCGATACTTCTGTAGATTAGGCAACACCACCAAGCCTCAACTCACCATCACATGGAAGTAGACATGCTCACAGGCCTCCTCCCCAAGCACCAGGGTGAGGTTTCTGGGCTGCTGTCTGTCGTTGTCATCCAGCACCGCCCTGGGGATGTAGCGACGCTCGTCAATAAATGCACTGTACCTCGCAGCTGAAGGGCGAGAGGGAGAAAGGGTTACCTCAGAAAACCGTGCCAGGCAGTTGCACCAACAACACAAATATCCCAATAATAATATTCTCCTATGCAGTTAAAATGGATGGGTAATGCCACAGTCCATTAAAGCTGATTGAACTGATGGAGAAAGGTGATGGGAAAAAACATAGGCTTAGGGAAGAATTTCTTACAGTGGAATTATTGTGGAGATAATTGTGGAGTAGAGGTCTTCTGCCACTGCTGTGTATTTTCCAGAGGAAGCTAGATCACTAAAGCCCAATCACTGCCACTACTGTGTGTTTACCAGAGGAAGCCTGATTGCTTTCCTCTGATCGCAGAAGTCCAATCACTGAATCCCGATTGCTGAAGCCCGATCACTGTCACTGCTGTATGTTTACCAGAGGAAACCTGACCGCTGAAACCCGATCACTCCAGCCTGATCGCTGAAGTTCTATCGCTTAATCCTGACCCCTGAAGTTTGATTGCAGAAGCCTGATCGCTGTCACTGCTGCGTATTTCCAAGAGGAAGTCCGATCACTGAATCCCAATCACTGAAGCATGATCGCTGACATTTCTGTGTGTTTAACAGAAGAAGCCGGATCGCTGAAGTCCGATCAATGCAGCCAGAACCAATTAATGATTCATTCAGAAGTCATTCTAGAGTCATTTCCCAGCTCATATGCAGAGGTATCAGTAGGGAGACATCTTTATTATGTTCTGAACCAGACTAGGAGAATATTAAAAAAAGGCCCTGAGAAAATTGCCGATTTTTTGTAGAAAATTCTGGCCCCTAAAGTAGAATTTGAAATGTTTATTAAATTACAAAGTACCTTTTTACGAAACCGCAAAAAATTTATAATTTCCAAAGATTATTTACTTGAACTGTAGATGGCACTAATCTTCACTTTCTGAGCATGAATTGGCTAATGTGATTTTCAGTCCATTTCAGAATTATTTAAAAAAAAACGTATTGAGAACTAGAATTTAACTTTATATGAAAACCTGAACTATTGATACATATAATTAACATTATTCAGGAAGTAAACCGATCTAAAGTCCTGGGAAATCCTTTTTATTATTAGTTTAATTACATTAAAATATGTAATTAAAGGTGAGCATCCATGGTTGTTTTACTGTGACCTTTGCGTGTTACAATACACTTCCCTCTGAATCAACACCAGGCAGCCAACAAGAATGACTGTTCCATGCACCACTATGTGGGCAAAACAGCACAATTAGTATGTACCATACATACAGAGCCAACACTGAATTTATATATATATATATATATAAAATATATAATATATTAAATATATATTATATATAACTTACAGTAACATGTTGCTTTGTACAGTTGTAGCTCATCTCACAGAAAGTTCCTCTAAATTATAAGCAAAATAAGAAAAACTGTTCTTCTTAATTTTCCAATGCAGGTTTTCTAGTTGACACACAAGAAGAAGAGGGTAGGAGGTAACAGTTTAGGCTGTGGAGATTCAAGGTTTTCTATCAAAATAAAATGGTAAACAGATGGCCCACAACTAGCACATAGTAACCATATTGATCTCCAGTAGACCCTGGGCTTCCATGTCTGGCCCCAAGAAGCATGACCTGACTCCAGTTCCATAGTAATTACAGTGCCTTACACCAATATTGGCACTCTCGGTAAATATGAGCAAAACGGGCTATGAAAAAATTGTCTTTATTGTTAATCCTCTCGATCTTTAATCCAAACATCAACAAAAATCTAAACTTTAATCAAAGTAAAATTTGTGGGGGAAAAAAAATGAAATAAATGAAAGAAATAATTTATATCAATATTTTTTTTCCAAAACATGTGTGCCACAATTATTGGCACCCCTAGAAATTCTTATGAGTAACATCCAGCTGAAGTGTATTACCATTCATATGTTTCACTGGCATATATATATCAGGGGGCCCACAGGCCAAATTCCCAATGCAAGTCATCCATCACTATGGGAAAAACCTGAGAATACAGCAATTATGTGCGACAAAGGGTTGTTGAGTTGCACAAATCAGGAATTGGCTAAAAGAAAATAGCCCAGGATGGTTTGAGTGGCCAAAGAATCTACAAGGATCACAGAAGGAGAATTGCAGAAGTTAGTGGGGACTTGGGGTCAGAAAGTCTCCAAAACTACGATCAGACGCCACCTACAAGTTGTTTGGGAGGGTTGCCATAAAAAAAAGCTTTTGCTGTCATCAGACAACAAACTCAAGCGCCTACAGTTTGCTCGATGTTACTGCAACTTTCAACGGGACCATGTTCTATGGTCAGATGAGACCAAAATAGAGCTTTTTGGAAACAAACACCAGAGGTGGGTTTGGCGTAGACAGAAAGATAGCCATGCAGAAAAGTATCTCAGGTAAGTGACCTGGGATGTTGATGGGACCTACAGACACCTCGCTATCCTTCTGTCTCTAACCAAGGATATCTGCAGCAGGACTGTGATGTATTCAAATGGCCAAAGAGAACCTCTCCTGTTTGAAAAAAGGGTCAGAGTTTTGGAATCAGTCTGTCCCAAGGACAGTCCGGAGGGAAGACCAACAAGAATCTTGTCACAAGGCTTTGTTTTGGATATATAGACCCTCACACCGCCCGGAAGCATAACATAGTTCTTAAATTAAAGTCATTTTCCAGGTTCAATACTTTTTTCTCCCTACTTGAGCTAAACATCTATTCGCTGATGGATGCTCTAAGGTATCGCATCGTCAACCCTCTTCTGATGAATTGAACTCAGTAGCTCACCCACTTCCTGGAGCGGGGGTATGGGCGTCCTGGCTGTGGCATTCAGACACACAATGGCAGACATGCAGGTGACCTCTTTGCCTCCTCTGCGGCAGTCTTTGTTGAACACATTGATCTTTGTGGGCTCAAATCGAACATTGACAAAGATACGAACAACACTGCTAGACCTGTGGATGACAGACAGATATATTATATTATATTATTATTATATTAGCAGGGTTTATGCAATTTACTAGATTACAATACACCAATATTCCTCAACACACTAGTGCGAAATGTGAAACTTTGGAAAATATGTCAGTTTGGGTTTTGAAGGTTCTACTGTCAATGGTCAAAGAGAGAAGTAACAGGCGAAGTTTTAATCAAGCTGAAGTGTAGTCAGCTGAAATGTGAGGATGTGGTTGGCGGAGGTGAGTGAGGTTTTGTGTGTGAGGATGTGGAGGTTAAAAGTAAGTAAGGCAGTGTGTTAGGTATTTTGCGGTGGAGGTCCAAGGAAATCAGTGAGATTTTATGTGTGGGCACATCAAAAGTAAAGGTAGAAATCACGAACCAGAGGAGTACTGCTGCACCCAGAGAGCCCACTGCCAGGTCCACCAGCCCATCCTCATTCAGATCTATCCTCCCATGAATACTGAGGCCAAAGTACCGCAGGCCAAAAGAAAGCTCTGTGGCACCAATCCTCTGTGAGAGAGAGAGAGAGAGAGAGAGAGAGAGAGAGAGAGAGAGAGAGAGAGAGAGAGACGTTGTATGGCTGAACTGAATCAAGTGCTTGAACATAATGCTGGTGTCAGCCATGTGAAATACCTGTTTGTACTTCCGCTCTATGCCATTGTGATACCCATAGAAAATGTAGATTGCCCCCTGGTGGTTGTCTTCTAGAGGTGCACCCACCACTAGCTCACTGTAGTCATCACCATTGAGGTCTGGGACAGGGGCAAGTGCTGAACCAAAGCGGGAGTTCTGCCCCCTATCTGTAATGTCTAGCGCCCCCTCCAGGACAAAACTACCCTGAGGAGAACAAAACAGAGATGACATTTATAAACACACACACACACAAACGCACTTATATGAAGTTCTTCAAAAATCGGACTGTGGAACTGCTCAGTTGTATCATTCTAAACTCATTACTCAGACTCCATTAACAGATTTTCCTTCTCCCAGGAGAGATCCCAAATGAAAGCTTTGACAACATAAAGATGATCTTTTGGGGGATTGTGTGAAATGTAAATATGGCTTCTAACTGTTCAGAGGGAGCATTTGCCATTAAGCACCCACAAGAGTGTGAAGTCATTTTAAAACCATTCATACTTTCTGCAAGAGGAATGCTGGTCGGTTATGGAGGTAATTTTTAAGTAACATATTTAATATCCTAAGTGTGAAAAAGAAATTCACCCTGTTCATCTGTTTCACCCTTTAATTTTTACCTTGATTACTGGATTGTCTCTTGAATTTATTTTTAAAAGTTTAAAATATACCAGAATATTTCTGGCTAAATAAACCAGAAATAAACAACTCCATTAATACAAACCAAGCAAAGCCTCCTCCTGCCAAAGTTAAGAAGAAGCAAATTTGAAATGCCTGTAAATGAATAATGATCATTCTGTAGCTCACCTGCTGTGTTACCCTGTAGCTCACCTGCTGTGTCACCCTGTAGCTCACCTGATCTGTTACCCTGTAGCTCACCTGCTGTGTCACCATGTAGCTCACCTGCTCTGTCACCCTGTAGATGTTAACCTGGCCTTTCTCCCAGCCACCACTGAAAAACATGGGGGCTGCCACCAGGAGGTAGTTTGTGATCCCGTCCTCCTCGATGTCCAGCGGTGCGATTTCACTGCCAAAATAGGAGCCAATCTGCCAGAAAGACCACATTCAGTACATCAGTGCCACGCACCTCTCCTGCACACACACATCATGTTACGTGGTAACAATAACCCGGTTATTCCACTTGCAATGGGACCTGGCCAAAAGGTGATGGGACCGTGCCGCAAATATATGATTCATTCAGACACCTGTCAATCAACGTTGGTTACAGAGATAGAACATGGGCAAACATGCTCTAGTCTCTCTAGCTCAAGGGAAAACAGCCAATTTTGCACCACAAACACAACTTGAGTGAAGACAGCATTACCTGAAGTGATAAGTTACCAATTTTATTTTTTACCCTTCCCCCAAACGGCTGTTGTTTTGTTCGGCCGAGTTGTTTCTCTATCTATAGACTTCTGGTGCACCGGGGGCAATTTGAGATGCGCTGGTGAGCGCTCATGCGCTCACTTTTATGGCTTTGCACAGTTTGTGAGCCAATATTCCCCTCTTGCTCCACTCAGTATCAGGTTATTCCCACAAGCCAGAGTACTCCCAGCCTTGTCATTTCATGGAACAGTAAAGGGTCTTCCATTCTGATTGGCTGGTGTTGTTTTATAGTGTCCTATCTAACATATACTGACCAATGGGCATGTACGGGGTAACCATGAACAAACTGCCCTTAATGAAGACTTTGAAAGACAATTGTTTTATGGTATTTGGAGTGAATTAAGCTTTTCTGAGAATTAAGTTCAGCATCCAAGAACATACTGAAATAAACAAACCAGAGCACTCACACCATATACTATCTGCGCTTGTCTGTGCCCAAGTTAAAATGTGTGTGCATGCACATGTGAGCATAGGTGTGTGTAGTACCTGCTGTCCCTTGAGAGAATGCAGTATCGTGAGGTTGCCACTGTTGTTCAGGGTAAAAATGATGACCTTGCCCGTGTGGTTGAAACGTGGCGCTCCAGCAACATAAAGCTGACCGTTCATTGCAGACACTACTGAGGTGACTGTGTAACCTGTGAGCAGAGACACACCCACATCAGCCTGTCCCAGAGGTAGCAGGGTGTAATATATTCACCTCAGTGTCCCACCACTCCAACTCAGTTCCTTCTCCAAGGCTCTAGCATGGGGAGTAGCTATCATAGGAAATTCAACTTAGTGAGTAGCTACGACGCATTGACCTTTCCCTCTGTACAACAGCTCACAGAAAAAAGTTAATATGAGACAATGATGTCATTATAATAAAACCAAAGCCAGAGCAGAGTAAACTGAGCATGCTCATAAAAGCAACAGGCCTGCCAGGCGGAGTCGCATGTGTTGTAGCCTGCAGAGAAATTACATCACTATTGGCTGTCTCCCCACCACCAAGGCTCGGCCAGTCAGGCAGCCTCGGGCCATGGTTGGGTATGGCCTCATCTCATGATAAGCCATTTTATTGAGTGAGCCACAGTGAAGATGGTCTAGGCACATAGGATCAAGATGCTCCAGCCATGACAAAGAGGGAGAGGTTTTGGGATCTCCGTAGGCACAAAATTCTGTTTATTTACATTTGTTTATGACACATATTCAACATTTTCTAATATAACGTGTGCTTGAAATAATGTGATACGTCACAACTGTGGCAGACCCTGGCAGCTTAATGAGTTGAGGGAGTGCCTCACTCACCCAGGTACGCTCCATGATTCTTGAGCTCTTCTGGGAACTCCTCCAGGTAGGATGTTTTGGGTGGGATGATCTTCCCATGACGAGTCTCCTTCAGAACCGCACCCATCCAATCATAGGCCCCGACAGCACCTACCAAGACCCCATCCTGCAGGGAAGGACACAGACTGACTGGCTGTCACTGATAGTGCCATACATGATGTCCTGTGCTTGACATTCCTGATCACATACTGTGTTACAATTTTAATTAGGAAAAAGACATCTTTAAATTCCCTTTTTAATTTTTTTTTTTAAATTTTCCCTTCTTTAAATTATTTTTATTATTATTTTTATTTAATTATCTTTTATATTTTGCTGCTGATGGCTAATAAAAGAAAGAAAAATAAATTTATAAAAACTTTAATCCTTTCAACATGTTTTGTTGCTTCAAATGACTTTTAAAGCCTAAGGGACATTTTAATGGATAATAAAAATGGCTTTGTGGATTTTCCTAAACACATCCACTTCATGGCAATATAGGCATCATAAGGGTGGGGGGGGGGGGGGGGGGG